>JAOXYM010000016.1:2666998-2684815 GCA_028567055.1 Leptatherina wallacei | reverse complement strand
GATTGTTAGACATCAAAACAGTTATTTAGTGTCAGGAAGTTGTTAGAAGACAACTTTTTTTATAATCTTACTAAGAAAGGGGAGGTTTGATATCGGCCTGTAGCTGCTCATGAGGCCCGGGTCTAAGTTGTTCTTTTTCAGAAGTGGCTCGATGACGGCTGTTTTTAGGGTCTGAGGGAAGACACCTGAAAGTAGGGACATGTTTACAACCTGTAAAATATCTGAAGCCATGCATCCTCAAACAGTCTTGAAAAACCTTGTTGGCAGGGTATCAAGACAGCAAGTGCTGGTTTTCAGATGGAAAATGATGTCATCCAGGTTTTTTGGACAGATAGGGGAGAAGTGCATCATGGTTTTTACATCTTTGGAGTGGATTCACAGACAATCTGCGAGAGCCTCCTACACCACTGTAGTGCACGTCAGCTGCAGAGGCAGAGAATTAGAAACCTTTGCATTCATTAGTGACTTAATCTTTACAAACGAGTACTGAAAAATAGTTAGTTGTTAATCTACTGGAATAAATTAACTAAGATGAATATGATGGTGCAGGATGAAAAATTATTACATTTTATTAAGTAAATTTCAGTCAATCCAACAATACATGAGCTTTTTCACTCCAAGCCATGAATGTAAACCTGCTGGTGAGTCACTAGGATCAGTGCTGGATTGCTGGACTAGTAGTTTCACCATCAGAACCATGCAGCATGCATAACAAATATTGATGGGGGAAAAAAATGCAGGGTTTAGAATTGGAATAAATACAGCAATTGCAAATGAGCTGATTGCACATGAAAAATAGTATTATGGATTTTTAAAATAAACAGGCTGTGTGGTATAAATCCCTGCTGATAACCATCGCTGAAAAGACGAGATCTTTAGTTACAGGGTCATAGTGACTGATATATATGCGTTCTGTGCATCACAAGCTACACTACAAATCCACCACCCATGCATCACCGGAATAAGATGTAAACAAAGAAAATACCATATGTTAATGCATATCTCTCCTCCTGTATACATCACATAGCTGCTGCATGCAGATGGGATGGCAGAAGTATTAATTAAAATAGCGTGTATGTGTGTGTGTGTGTGTACACTTCTATCTAACTATGCGTGTGCAAGCTTAAGTCGTTAACTTTCTGCGCATTGTCAGCCCTTCTGGAAAAAAAGACCTTCTTGGAAAGAAAGCAAGGTTGTAGGTGTCTAATATACCTAAAGCAGTACAGTGTGACATGTCGCCACTGAGGAAAAGCTGATGCAAGAGTTTGAGGAGGAGTTTGGAAAGCACACAGACAAGCCTCAAGAGGATGGTCAGAAACTCAACAAGCTGCCAGTTATTGCAGTTAGCTTACCTGCCATATGGACACAGCAGCAGAGATCTAGTGACAGACAGAATAATATCTGGAGCTGGCAGGACATAAATAGAAAAAAAATATTCATTCATTTAAGAGCGGCTTGTCATATTCAGTGCCACTTTTGCTGAAAATCTTTTACCATGTTTAAACAAGCAGCATCATGCTGGCCAAAAATGTTGTCTGCCAAAAATATGGATTTTTTTTTTTTCAAAGGGGAAAAACCCCCCAGCTTTTTAATCAATTTTTGGTTTTCTTTAGCTCTGCTTTTAATTCAGATGTGGTCTCCCAAATAAATAAAAATATTCCAATGAAAGAAATTAACTGGCGTATGCTCCGAGAGGGCATCTCATGCAAGCTGGCGTCTCACATATACAGGCTAATGAGAACAGAGGATAAGTGCAAGTGGGGCGGGGTGCAGTCTAGTACTTGGCTGAGGTTAACTGAGAGATCTGAGAGCTCCCAGAGTCCTTACTGGTTGTGCTTTGACTAATTAAGGCCAATATGAAGATGTGGCTGTGTGCTTAGCATAGAATGAACTAATAAGGAGGACCAGTAATTGTATTCATGTATTCACTCTCTGCAAACACCCCCAAAAAACTCTTGTAACCAACACTTAAAGTTTAATGTTTCCTTTTATGTCATTGACAAATCTTATTTTTCAAATGATGCAAACAGTACAGTTGTGAAAGGCAATAATTTGTCACAGCAAGACACCATTTTCCCTCTGACCTTTGTTTTTCCATGTGCTAATTTCACTCCAAATCATGAGGAACATTATGCTTATTGTGCCTTTAAAACTGACTGAAAATGAGGAGGAATGAAAATCTGAAAACATAATTGTTCAGAAATGTATATAATGGACAGTTATGTACAAAAAAAAAAGCAACTACACGAACTGATAAGATCCACAAGGTCTAAAATTCCTCATAGGTATAATATAAACAGAGATTAACTACTAAACACAAGCAAGGTGGCAAAGCAAATTCAAAGCAAGCTAATGTTTTTCAAACAAACCTATGTTGTATCATCAACAAGTGGGGCATGAAAACTATGCTCAGCATCGCTGTAATAAACAGAGACATCTGACTTTAATAAAAGATAATGTGTATTCCCAGGGGAAGATTCACTCACCAGCAACTTTGACAACTGCTTTCATTCTTCATGGCATAGACTCAACATTCCTCAGAGATTTTGCTCAATATTGACATGATAGCATCACACAGCAACAGCAGATTTAGTCACCTCCTCATCCATGATGAGAATCTCCTGTTCCATCACGTCCCAAAGATGCTCTACAGGATTGAGATCTGGACACTGTGGAGGCCATTGGAGTACAGTGTCATTATCATGCTCAAGAAACTAGTTAGAGATGATTTGAGCTTTGTGACATTGTGCAATATCCTGCTGGAAGTAGCCATCAGAAGATGGTACGCTGTGGTCTTAAAGGGATAGACATGGTCAGCCACAATACTCAGGTAGACTAAGGTGTTTAAATGATGGTGAATTGGTACTAAGGAACCCAAAGTGTGCCAAGAAACCACCCCCCACACTATTACACCACTAGCAGCCAATAAAGTGGCCAGGAAGTGTATAATTAGAAAAATACATAGAGAGCTTTAGGAAGCTATTTTTACTCCAAAAAAAATCAACAATTGAATCTTCCTACTAGCCATGTGATTAACATGTTTAGCAGCAGACATTTTCGTTTGCCCCAATGTGACACAATTATTCAAATAAAACCTCTTCAAAGAGGAAGCGTAATTGTGAAACTAAGGGACCTGGAGTTTTTCTTGATAGTTCCAAGGATGCTTTAGGAACATTTCCAAGAATAAAGGATGCTCCACTTCAACCACTGTGTTTCACAAAAAAAAAAAAAGGCATTTCGAAGACGTGACCTTGAACTCAAAAAATGCAATTTTTACTAATTCCTGAAATATCACCGGAAACAAAAAATAATAATCACTTGTTAGTTGCTGTTGACGTCACAATGCCATGGAGATTATCTACCTTGAAAAAAATGAAAATAAAAGAAGAGTGATTTTATAAGCCCAGCACTAATCCCCAAGTTAACTGGAAAATGATGAGTATCTACACTGTAAGAGAAAAGACTGTTTACACGAGAGCTGAACTGAAGAAGAAAATATGGCGCAATTAACTCAAGTCACTAATGATGCCCATCAGTGCTCCTCTGATGACAGACACACAATCAGGCGGGTAGAACAAGACAGAAAACAGAGCAACACACAAGGAAATAAAACTCACACACTACACCAGCGTGACAGAGAGCTTCCTTGTTATTCTGTTGACTCATGCCAGTCAGTCCTGCAACACTACATCTGATTCCATGTCAGTGAAGCTCCACAAACACATCGTGAGTTTCCAGGAATTAAGAGGCTGATTCCACAGAGGAGGCGGCAGCTGATGGAGCACCAACAGCACTACCGAAGAAGAGACACCACAGAAAGTACCTTTTCTTTGTTCAAGTTGGGACATGAAAGCTGGAGAGACTTCAAATAAATATTTGCTGTGGAAGCACCAAGTCTAAGCTTTGAGACTGAAGGAGAGAAAAATAAATAAATAAAAGTATCGCAGGTCGTCTTCTATCTGTGAAGGAAAGTTCTCGGTCAAAGTGTTTACTCCTCTCCTACAAATTGCTTTTTCAAATTAGCTCTTTGAGGCTGAAAAAAAGAAAAGCAAGTAAAACTGAACTTAATGCTTTGGATATACACTTCCTAAAATCCCACTAATTCCTCACTGTGTTAAGACGAGGTCAGCCACAGACTGCCATTTTTATCCAGTTTGAGTTGAATGCCTGTAAATCCATCTCAGGGACATCTCTCACTCTCACACACAGACACTGAACCAAACATCTCTCTGGGACATTTTCTGCATCAGGTTATCTCACATCAAACAAGGTCTTTTGGTATCAAAGGAGGGCCATTTATATTAATTGTATGTAGCTCTAAAGAGAATCAGTGATACCAATCAATTGACGTGATAGACAAAAATGTAAGTGAAGCTGCGGGGGTTGCACCCAGCAGGACGAGCTCTGGCCAGAGCCGGGTTATTCTCTCAGGCTTTGAGCAAACCTATGCTTGACGTGATACGACTGAACGTTCGTCAGGCCTGCATGCGAAAGTGTTTGGGACGTCTATTAAGACAACTAATGTACTTAGAGCACATAGGAAACACACATATACAATTTCTATTTCTTTTTCCCCTTCAGCCTTGTGCATGTGATTTCCCAGAGGGGCTGAAGGACCTGCAAGCGGTTGACATGTCCTCTTTTTTTTTCTTTTCTTTTTTTTTACTTTTACTCTGAGTGCTGTGGTTCTGTTATGGTTACCAAAGGCCATATTAAGAGCAGGGGTCAAAGCCATAAGCAGATTCAGCTAAAACAGAAGAAACGTAAAAGAAAGAAAATCAATACCATAAACAGTTTACGGCAGTGTAGCTTCCGTTTGTGCAGATACTTTTTGTTCTCCTTTGCACAGAACTGGCAAAACCACTATATTGCAGCAGGATTTCAACAGCTGTGCACATGCTCAGAAGGACAAAATAAAAGCCAGCCACTTGCTGCTGGTTTGTGTGGATTGGAAAAAACTATCTAATCTTCCTAATAGTCCTCACACAAACCCTGTCATGCCATGTCTCTCAGCCCCATTTCTGGCATTTAATACCCATAAAGCTGCTCGCAAAACATTAAAAGCGCCTAAAAAGAGGGAAGTTGAGCGGCTCAGCAGCAACACTCACGAATACATCAGCACTGTAGCCACCCGGCCTCCGGCCAATTCAGCTTAACTCATTTTACATACTGACCCGAGGGGATCGAAGACATCATACTGCCAGCCTGGTTTCCTCTGTGCTCAGCAAACACCACAGACCACAATCAGGTGGCTTGGTGGCTCTGAGGTGAACAAAAGGCGTTTCAATGATGTATTGCATGACATTTCATTTCGTAATCATCCTTCATGTGATGTGAAAAGGAACAATAAAGGAGAATTGAAGGATTCAAAAACCTGTAACCAGGTTGAAAGACACAGCACTGGACATGAAGCTTGTGGATGTCTTGTTTCAGAGCAATGAAAGAAATGTCTTTGTTTTATGGTTTTTAAGCAGAAGCAGAATGAGTTGCTCCAAGCTGCATGAGATTCATTCTCAGAACAGACTTTATAACAGTAAGTACACACCACAGAATTGCTGTCTAGAGGTTGCTAGACATGTTCATTAGAGCTGCTTTTTGACAGGCATCTTGATTTGTTGTTCACGCCCCAATAGATCCTGATATTAATATGTGATAGACATTATCAGAGACCAGGTTCCCACAGAATTTCCCACGCACAATAACTGGATTATTCAAAACTGGCTTGTAATGGGGGATGAAGCAGTATCACTTCATAGCAGGTGCATGACACAGTTCAGTGGCACATCATGCATTCTCTTTTTCCGTGCAGCCTCCAGGTCCACGCTGCACAGTGGTTAAAATCCAGTGCAACAAACCGCAGAGCATCCAATTTCCTTATGTACCCTCAAAGCGATTCACAAATCAATAAAACACGGCCAGGAAGCACGTGCTGTGAAATTAATCTGCATTGCAACAAGGGCATATTCATCTTATCTTCCATACATATGCAAAAAAAACAAACAAAAAAAAACACACTGAACATAAATAGACCAGGAATAAGAAGAACTTAAAAGTTTCACTTACCCAAATGGGCTCCGGAACGGGTACTCAAGCCCCTCTAAGCGATCCACTCGGGAGGATCCGGAGGGATGTCCCGTTTGGATGCGCGGTGCCTGTTTTTAATATTGTTCAGCCGTACAGTGCAGCAGGCGGGCGGACACACAGGCTCCTGTGTTAGGTGTGTGGCAGGATCTGCTGCTGACCTGAGATATGTCCCATGTTTCACACCCTCGCTTCCGGAAAACATGGGCAGAGCAGCTTACACTCGCCCTCCTCCCTGTGTTTGTGAAGCCGTGGAGTGAACGCACACTCAGCTCAGCAGCTGGCGGCTGTTGCAACCACAGCAATGTGCCCACGGCAGCGGCGGGGGGGAGGGAGGGATGGAGGGGTGGCCATAAAACACTTTGACACACTGACTGCTTTGTCGCACGTCGACAGCGAACGGATCCCAACAACTTTTATTATTATTCGACAAGGAAATAACCCACGGGTCCTAAAACCCGCTTTGTTTGTGCTACATAATCGCCATCACTTAATTCCCGCGAGGTGCAATGTTCACGGTGAATAAAATGACTCAGCTCGGTTCCTCTACTGAAGCATTACACGTGCCCTAAATTTGATAATAGGCTTTAAAAGCGCACGTGCCACATGTGGAATCTTTTGTGTTGCGTCTCCATTGACAGACTGAACAGCGCATTTAGTGCAACTAGCGCCTCTACTGGATACATTTAGCTGTCATTTTCCTAATGACAGATTCCAGTGAAGGTCTATTTACATAAGCAAAACCGTCACAGGGTAACAGGGTAATTACTGACCCTCTGCTACAACCAGCGGAACATGTTGCGACCGATTAAGTAATTTTATGGTAATTAAAATCTCTTTTTTAACAGCTGCAGAGGGTAACTTAATTAAAACACCTGCTGGTAGTGAAAAGTTTGAGACTATTAGTTTTACTATCATTTTAATTACATAAATACATTTTAAATTGACTAAAATTCAGTAATCCCAATGTTCATCTTTCTTAGGACAAAATTAAAAAGTCCTAAAACTTGGTGGATATTTTATTCGAAATGTTACATTTAAAGACTTGGAATGGAGATAATAGAAATTAAGTATAGCAAATAATTGTGGCACAGTTTAACATATACCTGTATAACACTTTATTAGAAGCACCTGTGTAATCCCTGAAAATCCGAAAGCCTACACAAGCTACCTTAAAGCATTGCCCTCAATTTTACTTTTACAGGACAAAGTAGAATTGAATTAAAGTGGAACTTTTTAAGGGAAATTCATTTTGTTGTTTAATATCAGAAAAGTGAAAATCAGTATATTATTGAGGTGGTGGTGTACTTTCACTTAACTGTTTTGAGAAGTGTTGTGAATATATTAGCCACCCCATTAGCAAACAATGCAGGACAAGTTAGCAAACATTACTATAGCCTCTTGTTTGGAAATGTAATGGCATTACAGTGTTGACTTTATAGGGAGTCCTGTTAAATAATAAAAAAAGTAATATAAACTGTCACTATATGGATACATTTTCATTGAATTTGAACTAATGAATACAAAATATAGCTCTTTTAGTTTAGGATTATACTGTATTGGATTGTAATACACGGCAAAGGTGTTTATAACGTAGTGGCAGGTAAGTGGGGTAAGAAATAAGATTATAAATCAACCATTTTTGAAAATATATTACATTATTACATCATTTATTTGGGTATGAACTCCTTTATGGGTGGGAATGAGGGGTTATACTTAAAAGTAATGTAATAATCTAAGATGACCATGCACAAAATCCCTTAATAATAATCTTAAGTGGAAAAAATTATGACTGATAACTCTTAATGTAGCCTAATGTAACGTTTTCAGTTTCAGTTACTAATCAATAACAGGTTTAAATGTTGATAGATATCTACAATTCTACTTTTACAACAATTCTACGCCATATATTAATAAACCGAAAGGGGGTTTATTCCTATTTAAAGGGAATTTAACGTATTTAGTCAACAAATTAATTCTTGTGCTTATATAGAGAAGGACAACAGCCCAATTGTATAGCTCTGCTGAGCTGCTTGACTTCACTGTGCAAAGAGTAAGTAGAAGTCTCTGGAACTCTGTTGGAAAGATGGAAAAGAGAGTCTAATTTCTAAAGAATATGCTGCCTCAACTGGCCTCACATCTTTTTTTGGAGACAAATATTTATGGTTTTTGTACAACATAACTCAAATGTGCACTGCCATCACCTTCATCAATTCTGTGTTGTAGATGACAATTTTCAGCCTTACTTGCTAATGTTCTTTTCCACCATAGTTCCTATAGTGTGTCATCTACTTGAAGGCAACATATTATCAGACATTTTGGCTTTCCAAGTGCTTCCTACAATGGTCACAAATAGTTCTGTAAACAATACATCAATATACACACCCCTGACAGAGCAGAATGGATCTTGTCACAGCCATTATTTGCTAATCCTGCTTTTCGGGGACATTGTTAAGAGTGACTTTCAGCCACATTTAACAATCCAAAGGACTCAACGGGTGGAATTCCTACATCCTGCGCAGGGAAGTCCCTAATTGTTGCTGTCAGCTTTTATAAACAGACTTTGTAATGTTATAAGTATTCATAAATTGTCATTAGTGATGTCTTTGTAGCTCATTAAGCAAAAATGTTGGGGGATGTGTGGATGTTTCAGTGTGATCTCCCAGGGCTGATATGGAAGACTAGAAGCTACAGATTGAGGAGGGTACGGTAATGTTCTACTGTTTGACATCACATTTTTTTGAGTGCAACGGGACTTCAGAAACTTCATTTTGAGTCGAAATTACATATAAAATTTCAAAAAGAAGCAGCTTGATGTTTGGAGTATTTGCCACAGAAACTATTAAGTCTCTGACATATTTTGGCTATCTTTGAAAACAAAAAAGGTTGAAAAATAAATACTGTTTCTGACAATAAACAATCAGGAAAATGCTCCACCGGGCACCACCATCAAGCAATATGAGACAAAAATGGATGTACATCCAGATAAAAAAAAAAAAAGTTAGTTTCCTTGGTATAAATTACAAGATAAAGAACATAGATCACCTTACTGCACTGATTTACTCATATATGTGAGCTGTTTGACAGCAGTGATGGATCACTGAGAGAAAACATTACTAGTGTAGATTTCAGTGGAACATATGCAGGTTTTTAAATAAGATGGCACAGAAATGCTCCCTCACGTCTAAAACAAATCATCCTCCTTTCATTCCAAGAATCACCATCTCCCATCTAAATCCTCTAATTCCATATTAATTGAGCTGATATCATGGGGAAATTTTGTTATTTTCCCTTGTGCCACTGTGAATATGAATATTCTAACTTACTTATCTTGTACCTGCAGTGTGTACTATGCTATAAGTGAGAGGGTACAGTCAGTTTACCAGAGAATCAAAACCTAGATATTAATTTTTAGTCATTATATCATGGTCACTTTGCTCTTAGGGGTAATTTCGATAAGAATTTCTCACCATCTTCTTAACTAATGTAAAACAGTAGATAGAGCTAAGAAGGCTTGAGTGTCAATTTCACAACTGGATTTTTACTTATAAAGAAATATTCTCAGTGTTCAGTTTAATAGGCTATTTGTGTGTTTTTGAAGGCAATTTCTTTTCTTTATTTTTTAAGCAAGGGAGTGGTCGTTCCCCAAGGCTCAGTGCTAGGCCCATTTCTCTTGGCCTTGTCATCCACACAGACAAAACCCAGTGGCATCTGTCATTCCTAATATGACCATCAGTGTCAGCACAGATCTCAGCTTGTCTCTCTGATATATTTACATGAATGAGGGAACGCCAACATCAGCTAAGCATCTTTACATTTGAACAACTGGTCAACCCTTTCAATCATTCCATCTAACATGATGAAAAAGGCATTTCTGTCCAAACTTATCAGATCCACAATGTTGAAAACTATCAAATGGAAACAGAATGTGAGCACAACTTCAAGAATCTTGTGAAGGTTTCCACCCAAAACACATCCATTCCTAAAAACCTCTGACAGTCACACATATCTAACTCTCACCACTAATTATAATACGGTGCAATTTCTTCAGTTAAGCTGCAGTGGAGTAAATTTGAAGGAGTAACAAGTTTTGCATCCTTTTGAAATGTACGTCTATGTCCTTTATATCCAATGGTACAAATATCTTTCACTGACTCCTGTTAAACCTCACCATATTTCCCCTGATATTCCAGATGTGTGTGTTAAGTACACAAGTTAGAATGACTCTTTGATCCACTGCTGTTGGGATTATCCCAAGATTCAGTTGCTGCAGATTTGTCTGTTGCACATTATGATGAAATTCTCCTTTTCCTTACATCCCAAATGGTGCTCTATTGCTTTGAGATCTGGTGATTGTAAAGTCCAGTGAACCCCAATGAACTCATTTTCAAGAGACCAGTTGGAGATGATTTGAGCTTTGTGATATGGTGGATTATCCTGCTGGAAGTAGCCATCAGAAGATGGTACACTGAGGTCACAAAGGGGTGAACATGGTCAGCAACAATTCTCAAGTAGGCTGCAGTGTTTAAATGATGCACAATTGGTGCTAAGAGGCACAAAGTCTGCCAAGAAAATATCCTTTACACCATTATGCCAACAATACTATCCAGAACAGTTGATACAAGGCCGGATGGATCCGTGCTTCATGTTTACATGAAATTTTGATTTCGGTGAGTCGAGCTGAATTGTAGCCCCAGTTTCCTGTTCTTAGTTGACAGAAATGTTCCCTGTGTGGTCTTCTGCTGCTGTAGCCCATCTGCTTCAAGGTTGGAAATGTTATGCGTCCAGAGATGGTATTCTATATACCTTGGTTGTAGCCAGTTTGAGTTGCTTAAACCAGTCTGCCCATTTCACTCTTACCTGTAGGCTACACTAGGCATTTTCATCCAGACAACTGCTGGTCACTGGATATTTTCTCTTTTACAGACCATTCTCTGTAAACCCTTGAGATGGTTGTTTGGGAAAATCCCAGTAGATCAGCAGTTTCTGATATACAAAGACTATCTTCAAGGTCACTTAGGATGCTCAGTTTGATCTTCAGCAACTCGTCCTTGACCATGTCTACGTGCCTAAACGCATTGAGTTGCTGCCACTGACTGTCTGTTTGTGTTAACAAGGAGTTAAACAGGTGTACCTAATAAAGTGACCGGTCAGTGTACATGTAGGGAATTTAATCAAATTTCAATAAAAGGTATTGTTGGAAAAAAACAAACACACACAAATGTTTTTGTAAATTTGAGGCCAACATTCAATAAATCAGCTATATTTCTTTTTCCACTAGCGTTTAGCTAAACCCCTGTAATCGCCATACAGTAGGCTATATTAGACCACTTTTCAGCTTAAGTATTTGGTTGGCATAAACCATAACCTCTTAGACCATTTCCTTTCCCTGGTGCAGACATGTTGGAAGTTCATAGAAAGTTCATTTGCTTCCTTGGCAACAGCGTGAGCCCCACAGCACAACTCAGACTGACACGATGGGATAAAGAGCAGACTGTCTTCCATAACAGCAAAATCACCCACATATTTTACCTTCTCCATCCTTTTAAGTCTCACTGCAGCTTTTAGATGCATGTCCTCTTGTAGCCTCCCGCCCAGTGAGCATATTTGGCTTTTTTCCTCACGAGTCATGGCAAAAATGAGCTGAATCTCGTCCTTGTATGAGCATAGTGAGACCGGCCCACATGGGAAACAAGTTCTAAGTAGGCATGCTGCATTACCAGATCGTTATCAAAGATATGCATTCCTTCTTGTGTTAAAGCTTCCTCTGTGTTTTTCTTTTCCGAACGTAAACAGCTCATAAACATTTGGAGCTGTCGTCAGTCTCAGAAAAGCAAGGAAATGTGTGAGTCATCCAGAGATAACAGAGTGGACATCAAAACCTCACACAGAGAACTTGTTGGAAACATTCCCAGTAAATACACGTCAGTTCAATCCTCTCTCTACTGACATTTTTGTCAACCATCTTCCTTTAGTCTTTGATTTTAGTTTTCACAGGAGGCCCTCATGTCCTGTTATTTCACCCCCACTGAATTCAGGCCTGTTCCTATTTGTCCATATTTGATTGACATATCTGATTTATTCATTTTAGTCCTTTAGTCCTCATCACAGTCTGCTTTCATGCTTGTTCATAGAAAGAAACCAGCAGGAGCAGCAGTTTAACGAAAGTGATGGGAATGTTGATCAGGTTAATGTGCGATTTTTTTCAAGATGCTGCTGTGACTTCAGCTCAGTCAGAGGACACCTTGTCCTTAATTATTGCAGGCATTATGTTTATGTTGTTGTGAAATTATCAACACAAAGACAATCTCCACAAAGTCCTCTGCAGCTAAAACACCTTTGTAACAAGTGGGTGGCCTTTCCCTTTGTGTCAAGTTTTCTCAGCTGCTGTCCTTGGGCTGTTTGTTTGTATGCTTTTAGTCTGGATAGAGTCCCCACTGACTTCCCCTATCTATCATCCCTGCAAGGCTCATGGTGGAAATAACAGCCTAATATGAGTTATCTTCTACTCTCCCTGTTGCCCTTAGGAATACTTCCTCTTCCCAGAAATGTCCTCCTCTGGAAGGGGATGTGATTGTGTGTTAGCCTCCCATGTCAGTTCTGAGAAAACTTGGCACTATACTAACAGCTTTGTGGTCACTGATAGTCAAGAGCATGTGCATGTGGTTATTTATCATTGGTTTATTGACCTCAAAAAATAATTGTTTAAGCTGCTTGAAATCATGACAAATACGAAATTTAAAAATATATTGAGATGTGGTGTAATATCTCCCCCTGCTGGACAAAAATGATAACTGCAGTTCAGATTAATTTCTACAGGTCTGTAGTCATTGAGAGCACTGGGACGTCCTTTCTTTGGTACTGGGACAAGGCAGATCTTACACAGATGGGGCACCTTCCTCTGCTTCACGGAGAGCTTGAAGAGGTGCTGAAGGACTAAAGCAAGCTGCCCGGCACACCTGAGGATCCTGGGGCTGATGTTATCCGGCCCACTTGCTTTGTTGGTGCAAGGTCGGGAGAGCTCTTTCTGCACCTGGCTGGATGTGAGTGTGAGGCAAGGAGAAGGAGAGGAGGGATAGGAGGGGTGCTGGGAGGGTTCAGTGTCCAAGTGGAAAGGGAAGAGGGGTCGCTGACACATGGAGCCACTTGCAAGCAAGAGAGGAGGGATGAAATAAGTTCATCGTGGGGAGGAGAGCAGAATCTCCTACGGATGTTGTGTGTGGGAGCTGGGGTGGAGGATGGAGATCCAGATCCACTCTCCTGGCTCACAGAGACAGGAGTAGTGTTGAATCTATTAAAAAATAGGTTCAGCATAGAAGCAAACTCCGGGTCCTTCCAGCTCTGGATGCAGGACTGTTGAAGCCTGTCATCTGTTTTATCGCACCCCACACCTCACAGGTGTTTCCACGCCCCATCCTGGCCTTGATCCTATCCTTGTAGTTGTTCTTGGCTTCCCTCAGCTTCTTCTTCAACTCTTCTGGACAGTCTGAAGCCCCACCTGTTCCTTAGCCATGAAGGCCCTCTTCTTCTGTTTAAGAAGACTTTGAATGTCCTTATTAATCCAGGATTTATTGATGGGAAAGCACAGATCTTTTTGGACTGGACAATGTTATTCTCACAGAAGCGGATGTAGTCAGTAATACAGTGGGAGAGGCCTTCAATGTTTTAAGGGTACAGATATATATATATATATATATATATATATATATATATACACACACACACATATATATACACACACACACACACACACACACAGGATTGCAGTTACCAAATAAAGGTTTTTCTTTCATTTGATTCATGTGTTTGATTCAGCATGATATGCAGCAGGACAGTCATGGTTTTGTCCCAATTCATTGTTCAGAGGCATGGTTTTTCTTTATACTAGAGTCATTTTGTGTATGTTAACACGTTACTGTGATTGAGTTCTTATATTCAGATATTATAAAATAGGTTGTTGGTAGTATAAAATGTTGATTGCTGTTTGACTCGCTAAGGCAAAGTTAGACATTTCTGAGAAAGACTGGGTGATTCACTAATCCCAGCGGGGGTGGTTTTGTTGCCTTGCTCCTCTTGTCTGCTGTTTAAAGTTTTCCTGCAGTATCTGTCCACAGTAATGTGTTGTTCTCATTTTGGAAAAAACAAAAACAAAAACAAAAACTTTGTTGGCTGATGAAATGGCTTGGCTTTTTTCCTTACCAAGTAAAGGGTGGAAATTATGAATATTCAAATACAAGCCCACCTATATTTGCCCTTTTTAGCATATGAGACTGCACCACACAGCCTCCAACAATATGCAATGACCAGATCTAATACTGAGGTAAATAATAAATGTTGAAACTGAATAATATAAGGGAGCATACAAGCAATACGATCATAAAGGTCATTTTATCATATTACTTACCAAGGTGTAAAAATCCAGCTGTTATTGGGTTATAGATATGAAACTTTAAAAGGAAGACTGCACACTGGTGTCCTCTTTTCTTTAAATTGAGACACTAAAACATCCCAACTTAAACTTACTCCACCTCAGGAGCAAAATATTTCAGGTTACTTCTACAATCTTCTCCATAAAGCTTGTACTAACTTGACCTGTAGCTTGCAGCTAGCTTCACGTACGATCAGTTTATCACAATACTTGGAAATTAGCCGTTAGAAAATTAAAGACCCACCCAGCAGGTTTGGCTCCTGCAATGTTTTATGTGGAAGATTCAGGTAGTTTGAGCTCATGTCTTGATTATGATGCTAACAAGGTTAAAAACTTGATTACTCTTTGCTGGTTTGAGTTCTGCGGTCATGAAAAAGTTCTTGCAATTCTAATGACTGTAGGCTATCAAGAATTATGAGAAGATACTGTTCGTTTTTTGGTATATTTGTTATTTTGTGCCTTCAGATCTCCAATGCTTGACACTAAATAAAGGTGTTGATAGAAAAATATATTGCATTTTAGGTTGCACTCCAAAAAAAAAAGGAAAAAAAAGACAAAAGTTGGATAAATAACAAGATAAATAATCTTTATTTCCACGTCTCTGTTGTTTATAAAATTATGTGTCCACAATTAATATTAACAAGGCAACACAGAGAATCCATTTTTATTTCTCAGAGGAGGAACTCAGGCTCTGGAGACAGTTCACTTGTCTTTACAGTCAAGAGAGGAAACCATTGGTCAAATCTAATTGAACCCAACTGCTCCTTCACCGCTAGTTAAGGTGGTCTTTTTTTTTAATAATGAAAGAAAGAAAAACAGTTTATGGAGGGCTTTTAGTACCATGATCCCAAACATCAGACCCAAAAGGTTTGTCACGGGTCTCTAGAGCCTGCATTTCCACCAAGCCCTTCAACGTACAGTCATAAAACTTCATAACCCACAATTCATTGCTGCTTATCGCTCAGTGTAAACCAGACATAGGTCATTCACAACTTCTGGAACATTTCTCACACCGTCGCTGCCACTTATTTACGCAAACACTACTCTCGTCTATCTTAAACGTGACAACATCATATTGTCTTCCCTATAGTAAAAGACACAAAACCCCTGCAACTGGAAAAACCAAACAATGAAGGAACAATCTTGTACTGAACATAAACACACAAACACATACACACACACACACACACACACACACACACACAGAAAAGAAAAGAAATCCTTGGGTATCATGTGTTCATGGGAGAAATAAAAAAAAAAGAAAAAAAAAGGATTTGTTTACAAGTCTGTTGCTGTTGAATATGACGTTATTAAAAAAAAAATCAAATATTAGAGACAGTATAGGTTATTATTACAGTAACAAGGTTCCATGCGATCATATTCTCATTGTCTGTACAGAGTTGAGGATTCAGTAGTAAATAACAAGGCTATACAGAACTATAGTGCCTGGTGGCCAGAGTGCCGGCATGTTACAGAGCTGTGGAGACCTGGGAGAGGGACAGGTGGTCTGCTGGTCTGCACATTTACTATGAGAGCTGGAAAAAAAGCACTGAGCATATTGCCTGTTTTTAATCAAGCCAATATTTACAAGACAGAATCCGGCTTCAGGTTTAAAATGAAAGGAATAGTCCACCCATAATTTCTCCTAATAGTTGCGTTGTCTAAATTAATTTCATAGCGTACTTTCCCTCAATATGTGCATCATCTATGTCTGCTGTATTAAGCTATTTTCCATTTGTGCACTACCAAGAATGACCCCATCATGAGAAACTGAAACCATCTGAAATCTTCAATGTGCCATGCAAGTTTGCCTGGAGAAAAAAAAAAGAAAAAGAAAAAAAAAAATCACCAAGTAAAGCAGGTGACTGCCCTCTCTGTACATTAGGCAAGTTGGATGATAATGTGTTTAAGGATGGATTTTCCTTCCAATACTAAAGCATACTTTACTTGTTTCGTTTAGGTCTGGAAGCAAGAAAAATTGGGAAGAAGTTTGATCTGCACAACGTCAGTGCTTCCTAAGTCATTTCATTTACATGAGGGGGATTTTCATCATTTTACAGCTGCCTTAAAGTCAGCTTTTACTGATATCATTAACATTTAAACAGCTAATTATGAATAAATTTAAACTTTGGCTCATAAAAGACTAGAAATAAAAAAAAATTAAAAAAAAAGAAATATCACCAAATATTACCATCACCCATAATATCCAAATGAATATCATGGGAAAAAAACAAAACAAAAATCAAAAATGGGAATATCAAACTATCCAATATTTGCGATTTATTTTCATTTGCCTTGAAGCTCTCAATATCAAGAAGCAACCGACAGTGCATAAGCACCTGTTTTTGATCAAGCACCTCTACAGTCATTTCCTCCATGTGCATTCTCCTACCTGGCAATACATGGAAGCAACGAGAAACCAAAAACACAGCTGACCCAGTCCACCGAGCACCAAGGCCCCAACACAAATCCCCCCCAAAAATTAGACTTAAAAGACACATCCAAACCCCAGGGGTTTATTCAGTCAAATACATTATTTAGACATTATAAAACATTACCCAAGTGAATCGCTAAAGCACTGAGAGCGCAAGAGGAGCTGAGGAAGCAGCACACGGGAAGCAGGAGGAGGATTTCCTATGAAACATTTCATCCTATCAGAGCACATATCAGTGGAAGTGGCTGTGGTGGGTTGAAAGCTGGTTTAAGGTTAGCAGTGACACATTCATTTAGACCACATCTTGCATGTGGAGGTGCAGTGGGCTTCATAAGGCATATATGTTTTATGTGCTTCATATGTCAGGTGAAAATGAAACATTCAAGAGGTTTCTCTTTTTTAATACATCATGTGTGATTTAAAGGCTGACAAGTCAAATTGGACATATTTTTTCCAGTAAGGCTATATGCACACACACTTTAATGCTGCTTCAGGGTGAGAAAAAGCTGAATGAATTATCTTGAGATAGGAAAACTATATTACTTGTTCAGATCTGCTTTTCTTTGTACTGGTGATAATTAACTTTTCCCATTGATCTTGTAAAATTTGGCCATGGTGAGGATTGAATTTTTTCTTTTTCATGTTGCCCAGTGTGTGAGCCTACCTCAGCTCCTCCAGTTAAAGAGCCGAGGGAAGCGGCCAAGCAGCGTAAAGCTATTCACACCTGCAACTCCCCCAAGTACAGAGCCCAATAAGCATCATGACCCCCCGGGCCCACAACTGCCCCCTCGAACACAGCGTGAGAGAGAGAGAGAGAGAGAGAGAGAGAGAGAGAGAGAGAGAGAGAGAGAGAGAGAGAGAGAGAGAGAGAGAG
>JAOXYM010000016.1:2619547-2666532 GCA_028567055.1 Leptatherina wallacei | reverse complement strand
ACACACACACACACACACACACACACACACACACACACACACACACACACACACACACACACACACACACGGTTCTCATTAACTTTCACACTTGTACAAAGCCATGCTTGCAGGAACACAAATGCTCTTTCTTGCAAGCCCTGCTCATTTCTAGTGGTGGTTTGTTGGACATGCAAGGGGTGGGGAATGAGGGCAGAGGGGAGAAAAGGTTCCTAACTCTTAAAAAGGGAAGAGGGTAGCTGTGTGTGTCTAACTATGCAAGTGCGTTGAGGGAGGGATCTTAGTTCAGCTGCCATCTCCTCCGATATTTCTGCTCCTCATCAACTGGTAGGGAGAAAAAAAAGAGAAAGAAGACAGCACAATGTTTAGAATCCATAGAAAAATAGTTCATAGTACATTTATAGCTGTCAGGTTCGACCGGAGAGAAGTAAGAAGTACGAAGAGGTTGTACCTTTTTATAGAAGGTGAGATAGAAAGAATTTATGCTGAATTAGAAAAGGCAGAAGAGAAGAAAAAAGGTCAGGAAAAAGCATCAGTAGATAGATAAACCTGATCAAAAATCCCCAAAATGGCTCCTTATGGACTCGTAACACAACATACCTTCTAGATGGTTCCTGGAGACATATTTAAGTGCCTCATCCAAGAGGATGACGGGGATGGAAATCTTGAGGACCACAATCCACTGGGACAAGTGCAAAGGGGTCACTTGGAAGATCAGCTGAGGGACAGAAAAAACAACTATTGGTCTTTTTTTCTGGTATCACACAACTACAGAGAGCTACAGCTGATGTTTCTTCATCATACACCACATGTTTTCTGTGGTTACCTTGAAGGCTTAATACACTGAAAATCAAATCAGACAATGCAAATGACAAAAATATGTTCACCTTCTTGACAGTACATGTGAACCACATATTAAAAACATATTAAAAAATATTAATATAAATCTCTCCTTCAGTAACCATGACAACCCTTTTACCCATGACGTCCATCAGTTTCCTCATCTGTTTATAACAATCTTTTGTGAAGCATCAACTCTCAAAATTCCCTATGTAAATCTGTACATTTGAGAAGTTCACCATCAAATCAAAGTCAAGTGAGGAAGGTAGCCAAGTCATTATTCTGTCATCTTTGAAGCTTTTGCTAGCTAGTCAAGTAGGAGCCCACACCAAGTGTCCCTCCTCCATCCTCTGCTGCCAGGTGTGCCAGTCAGTGATGTATGACAAGAACTGGATTGACACCTAATTCATAGACAGATGTATTGGAAAGAAAATCTGGAATCATGTTCACATATCTCCAGAATGTAGGACCTAACTCTATCCTCCAGGATGACGTGCTCTCCCTCACAGAGCCAGGATCATCAGAGCGTACCTCCATAATTCGGGAGTGAAGAGGATGGAATAGCCTGCTGTGAGTCCAGACCTCATTGCAATAGAACCTTGGTCGGATCAACTCGGATGTGCTAGAGAGACCATCACAACAACAACAACTCCTGGTTGAGGAATGGGATGTCACTCCACAGCCAAATGTGACCAGGCTGGTGTTCAGCCTGAGGAGGATGAGCCAAGCTGTTGCGGCTATGTAAGAATCTGTGTTACTGAGATCCCTGACAGTATAAAAATGGCCATGTGTTGTTTTTTTCCTCATCACTGAGGGAGACTGCAATCCTCCAATCCACCAAGAAACTCAAAATTAGAGTAAATACCAACAGGAGAATATTGCAGGAGATTTTGGCACATTATTGGGAGTCACTACCTACACGTTTAGCTATGTTGTTCCTTCCACAGAAGCACGATCCTTACAAATTACACCTCGATGTAAAGGTGACTAATCAGGCTTTCCAATGACGTATAATACAATTGGCATTAATGGGAGAAATAATCAACCAAACACAAATTTCCTTACTTTTTGTGCCAAGTTTACATTTTAGTTTTTCCATCATTTTACCTGAAATAATTCAAGCTGCCTTATCATGATGCCTACAAAAATAAGATTAATCACTTTATGCCACAGTTTGAATTCTTACACAACATATCACCTTATAACAATGAAAACTCCACTGTGAGAAGGAAAATGTTCAACGACATAATGACAAATTCAGTCAACTCAAGTAACTTGGAGTATGTACAGCTGTAGTTTTGATGTATTATCAGACATGTGTTGTCCATGCGGTTGAAAGTTGTAACATCAATGGAAAAAACCAAAAAAACATAATTTAACAAAACAATATATTCTTTATTTTGGACCATTAAGAGTTAGCTTAGTGAAGCAGGAGGAGTCGAGTTCACATTCAAACAAGCGTCCCGACTACTCACCGGCAGAGGCTCAACGTAGAGGATGAAGAAGTGGAGGGAGAGAGACAGGATGATGGCTCCCAGTAGCCAAATATTGACCCAGGGAGGCATTCTCACCAGGGACTGGTTCTCAGACAAACTGGCAGGGAGACGTTATATCAGATGAAAACATGAAGACACGTTCTGCTGCTTAACTTGATGAGAGTAACTTTATGAAACGCAGAATATAAAACTAGCTAAATGAGGTGTTTTAGCAGTGAACTGAGTGATGGTGGTGCTTTTGTAGCATGTAATTCGAGACAGTTACACAACCTTCTCTCAAAGGGAGCGCTGTCTTTTTGGATGACAATATCTCTTCCTATTAATAAACATCTGACAGCCGTGACATTTAAGGACAGTTTACCCAGCCATGACGATAGAAGACGACTGACCTGTTGAGAGCGTTAAACATTTCGATAGTGACCAGCACTGACAGCGCCATGGTTGTGGGGTAGCGGGATTCAAACACCTCACAGTCTACTCCCTTAAACATGGGGTTGTCCTCAGTACACTGCATGAAGTGTCTCTGTAATGGAGAAAGATGGAAGTCAGCTCGAGCTTGCAGTTCTCCCCATCAGATCTGAGTTTCATCACATCTGATGGGCGCACAGCTGCACAAACTTGGCTCCTTGCAGCCTTGTGTGCAATCAATCCACTGCTGGGATCACCAAACATCAATGTGTCCAACAGTGGGCAATGTCAAGAACCTAAAGGGCGAGTCATGTGAAAAATGTTGCAGTATCCGCTGGGGACAGGGATCTGCTGCATGAGAAATAAAAAGACAGAATAAGCAGAAGAAGGTTAAGCAGCTCACCAGCTGGTAGAAAGACACTTGTGGACCGTCTTCATCAAACAAGTACCACCACGTGGCTGCACTCACTGTTCCAAGACCAACATATCCTACAAGAAAAAGAAAAAGAAAAAAGTATACCCTAGATATAATTTCATATTTGACTTCGATAACAAGGAAAAAACAAATAAACGTACAACTTAATGAATGGATGAGTTATTAGAAATTTAGTTTAAATGCATCAAAGCAGTGAACTCTCTCAAACCTGCAGGATAGTGGCTCTTCAGGATTGGAATTGGACATTCCTGGCATAAGCAATTCATTATATTCCAGTTTTAATCCATTCAAGTCACATCCTATCGTACCCAGACGTTTGACTTCAACATTCAAGATGCAAGTACATCTACAGAAGTCACTTAAAGCTCTGAGTTATCAAATGTGTTGGCAGCTAATGTAAGCTAACACAGGTGTCTCACTTTCTCTGTTGTTTATCTAGTATTAACACAACGAGAATGTAAAATGATGTGTCCTGTTTACTCGGGCAGGAATCAAGAATTTTATTTGTGCTGATGTTTAATGTTTTACTTTTCAGTCTCAGCATTATTTCTGCAAGTTGCAATCTTGAGTCAAAATGTGTCTGTAAAACAAAACGTAGGTTAAAGTTTTTTCTTGTTTTATTATCTCTACAAATAGACAAAGTTTAGTTACAACTTATCAAGACTTAGTAGCTTGTTTTTTTGTTTTTTTCCATCCCTTTGCTACTCAGAGTCACCTGTAAAACTGAACTGCTGTCAAACTGTCATTATGTCAAAGTCAATACTACCTCCAATGGCCAGGTATCTGAAGAAGAGCCAGCCAGAGATAAGTGGCTCCTTAGGGTTGCGGGGTGGTTTGTCCATGATGTCCAGGTCTGGAGGGTTAAAGCCCAAAGCAGTGGCAGGCAGGCCGTCAGTCACTAGATTAACCCACAGCAGCTGGACTGGAATCAAAGCCTCAGGAAGACCCAGGATGGCAGTCAGGAAGATGCTGTGGACAGGTGGATAGAAGAGAGATAAGCCCAAGATCCCACATTGATGGGGAAGAAGGTCCCAGTGCTGGCTGTGTCTCACCAGACAACTTCTCCCACATTGGAGGAGATGAGATATCTGATGAACTGCTTCATGTTGTTGTAAATGGCTCTGCCTTCCTCCACAGCAGCAACAATGGTGGAGAAGTTATCATCAGACAGGACCATCTCAGATGCTGACTTGGCCACAGCTGTACCAGAACCCATAGCAATGCCAATCTCTGCTTTCTTCAGGGCTGGGGCGTCGTTCACCCCATCGCCTGTCTGGAAGATTGTCATGATTTTAATTGAATTTCTTAATATTAACAAATTAAGTCTAATCATAAACACTAAAAAACATTTACTGTAAATATTTGCAGGAAAGAACTCCCAAACTGCCCGTAAACCAGGGTTGTCAACAAGTCATGAGTCTAGCAAAGTAATGATGCTTAAAAGTGAACTGCCATCTCATCTTAATTTTGTTTTTAAATCAAGACAGGATTAAGCTAAAGCTTAGCGAGTCAGATATCCATCTGTCATTGCAGGCCCGGAAGCGGCTTTAGTCTGCTGTGAAAGGTGGAGTAAGTCTGACAGGCAAATGGTGATATTGTTGTCTGCGGATCTGAGACAAACACTCCTCTGAGACATGTGTCAGATAGGAGGCAGCCGAGCGGACCAGAGATGACAGCTTTTGATAGCGCTGTCTGAGAGAGCAGCCTCAGAGACCTGAAACATGTCATGCCTCACTGCCCTCATCTTATGCCTCCTTGAAATGTTATTCACGTAACAAGGAGAAGCAGTAGAAAGAAAATGCATCCTTGTCTTGCCACAAAAATGATGTGACAAATGACTGTACAATACACATATCTGCAGAAAGCACATACAAGTACAGAAGTCCACAAGTTTGATCATGACTTCCCCTCACCATGGCGGTAATCTCATCGAAAGACTGAAGGTATCCGACGATTTTGGACTTGTGGGCTGGCTCAACGCGGGCGAAGCATCTCGCCCGTTTGACAGCATCTCTCTGCGACTCTGGCAGGAGGTCGTCGAACTCTCGGCCCGTGTAGGCCTTTCCCGTTACTTCCTCATCCTCCCCAAAGATGCCAATTCGTCTGCAGATGGCCACAGCCGTGCCTTTGTTATCTCCTGTGATCATGATAACGCGGATACCCGCCTCATTGCACAGTTTGATTGAACCGATCACCTCCTTCCTGGGCGGGTCGAGCATGCCCACACAGCCAACAAACGTGAGCCCCCTCTGAAAGAACAAAAAGAGCTTTCACAAGAATCAATCTGGGGCGAAAAAAAATCTCATTATGTTTGTATTATATTATTCTATTATATAGAAAACCTACAGATGATTTTCATCAAGCAAAGAGATTCTTGTGCAGCATGACTGGCTAATGCCATCATACGATAAAGAACAGCTGACTTTCTATATAACATGCAAACTGGAAGGTCTATGAGGCCTGGAAAACACATTTTGTTCTTAATATAGATAAAATTTCACAAGTTTCCCTTTGTCGCTTCAGTATTGTGGTGAAGAATGCTTCAGTATCTAGTTCTTCATATGATTAAAAAAAAAAATCAAGTGGCTTTCACAGCTCCTTACTGCACCTCATACTCCACAAACTTGCTGGAGTTCTCCAGGTCCATGTCTTCTTTGCGTGGCGGGTTGTCATGAGTGGCCAGAGCAAGGCATCGTAACGTGTCTCGGCCCGTCCCCCACTCCCTGATCTTACACAACAGATGGTCACGCAGGGCAGTCGTCAGTGTCACCTTCCCTGACCCGACCCGCAGGTACTCACACCTCTCAATCACACTTTCTGGGGCACCCTATTGACATTAAATGCAAGTAACAGAAGAACATGAAACACTTGTGAGATTAGAGTTCAACTGAAAGTGAAGAAAAAAAAAACGTTTTGAGGACAAATGGGAAGTTTTACAGATATTTACAGTTACACAAGTATTCAGCCCCTCCGGTGAAGAGCTCAGGTTGTTGCAGCGTCTGTATCTTCACTAGCATCCACCAAATTTTGCTGTTGCATAACTAAGTTTGATGTAATCAGTAAGGCAGGAGGGTGTGTCTTACTTGAAAGATGCATGACAATCTGAATAACTCTGAAAAATCCTCTAATCTGATGATGTGTTTGGGGGAAGTCAAGAAATGAGCATCTCATCATTTATTTCCTCCCTACAGACAAATATAGTGATGGCAGCATCCTGCTATGGGGATGTTTTTGTGCAGCAAAGATGGGAGACCAGTTAGGACAAAAGGTAAAATGGCTGCAGAAAAACTGAGCAATCCTTAGTGAAAACCTTTCCAGAGTGTTCAGGATCTCAAGCTGGGATGAGTGTTTACATTTTAACAAGACAACAACTTCAGATAGACTGTCGAGAAAACACAAAAGTGGTTTTGATTAAACTTTCATACAAAGCCTGCAACCCAGAGGAGGCCTAAAAGGCAGCTAAAAAAAATATTTGGAGCATTTCTGCCTAGAGGTAAGGGAGAAGCTTCCGAAAGAAAGGTGTCCCATGCTTGCATGACGATTTAAGTTTATTTGAGGCGGTCATCGCTGCCAAAAGAAGTCTCAGTTCTTGCTTAAAGGGCCTTTGATGCACTGAGAGGTCTGAATACTTATGTAAATGGAGCTTTTTTTTTAAAATTTGCAAAACCCTCAAACAACTTGTGAGAGATTGATTATGTGTTAATTAAATGTAGAAATTTCCCATCTGGTCTGTATACGTTATGTGAGACTGTGTTGTTTAGCCATGCCTTGACAAACATCTTGCTCTGGGAGCCCAGTTTGACAGGAGTGCAGAAGACAGACATGGACTTGCGGTCACGAGAGAACTCCAGAGTGAACTCCTTCTTCATCAGCTGCTTGATCACCTGATGAACGAAAAAAAAAAAAAAAAAAGAGTTAGAAAAGACAGAGGAGGAAGAGACCGAGCTAAGTAGCTGTATGGGCATCTGTCAGGCTGGCAGCTGGTGGGTGACTGAGATTCAAATGAGCCACAGACAGCTGAAGGATGATACTTTAAACCTCTCAACCACCTTGTCTGAGTGCCTGACTGTTGCCTTTGATGTCTGTACAGCTGCATTTGATGATACCGACTTGGCTGAGGATGATTAGCAATCACAGGTGGAATCATATGGAGGAAAAAAATTTATGCTAATTAGAGAGCAGAGCAAATATGCCCCTTTTCCTCACATACATCATTATCTGCTTTTTTAATGTCATGTCTTGTTCCACCAGCAGGAGTCCCTGTAGTTCAGTGCACAGAGATGGTTGAGATTAACACTGATGATGGCTGATGGCGCTATGTGGCGAACACACATCCTGTCAGGAGACTTCAAACATCAAACGGATATCCTGAAATCTTACACGGTGACAAACTTCTTCACTGCTTCAAACAGGGATAGTAGTGGGAGGTTTGTCTTAATACGGTGTGTGCTGCAGCTCGGTTATGTTTATCTTATCTAAAATTAGAAGTTATTGTGAAGCATCCATCCACATACTAAGCTGCAGACTCCTTTAAATGTTTAAAAATGAAAAACACCACATCTTCTGTCCTCTTTTGGCTTCAGTCATTACATGCCTCCTCCAATTATACACCCCTAAGCGTTTAGTCAATTATCAGGATCCTGAAAATGACAACTGGGATTTTAAAGACATTTATTGACATGACAGTGATGAAACTCAGAACTGGAGTGGATGACAAGCTCCAAATCACTCAGGAGGCCAGTAATCTACCAGTCACTTACACACCGGGGTATGTTCTCATCCCCAGACCTTTTTAACACTTTCAACTTCCAAAAGATAACAAGAACATTTAAATTCCCTGCAGGTAGTTCATCGCAAAACTGACCGCAACTCAAATGCAGTTACAGCTGTTAAATATTTTCATAAGAGAAGCCATAGATAATAGGGCTGGGACGATATGCGTTCCTCCCAAGTTTTTGTTTGGGTGCCGATTCGATTTAAATTGGGATTCTTGAAATTCTTCGATATTGATGATTTTTGTGATTTTTAGTTAGCTTTTTTGACACCAGACCATGTGAAAAAGTTGAATGATGATGATGTGTACAGACTAGATCGTCACTGCACATCACATGTGAGTTAGTTTTTAAGATGTATTCCACAGCAATATATTTGAACCAGCTGAAAATAAAGCATTTCAATTTGGAAAAAAACTCCTCTGAGGTTAAATAAATAAAAATGAATAAATAAAATAGATTTTTGAAACAAACAAACAAACAAAAAAAACAAAAAAAACAATTTAAAAATTGTGAAACAAGAAATTGCATCGATTTTTTCTCTCACCCCTAATAGATAATCATTACTTCACACCCTGAAGTTAAACATGGGTGTCAGATGTCACTGTGCAAACTATGAACAAGTCCCTGTGAAAGACAATAAACCCAGATATGCTGTGTCACTGTTAGTCAGCCTGGATTAATTATTACCCACACATAAAGAATGATTTGACACAAATATGTACAGCATAAACCAGGGTTCTGCATCTGATCAATGAATTTTTTTTATCTTGTTTTGTTCCTGATATGCAAATTAATTCAGGAAAACGCTCTGAAATCTAATTGGATAATCAATGGCACATGATCAAAACCGTGCTGAAAATTAGCCTGTGAAGTTTGCATAGTGATCTCATTTTCCAGGAGGCACTTAAGAGTGTCACATCTTTATACCGAATGTACTTACAGAGTTGCAGGCACCGGCACGTTCCACCTTCGTCAGTGCAGACAGGTCAGTCTTGAAGACGTTCATCTTTTCCACCAATGTGGTGAGAGCCGTTTCCGTGGCTTCACCCACCTTCTCATAAACCCCTTTCCCCTGTAAGAGAACCGACATACACCAGAAACATCATTCTAGTATCCAATATTAGACCCATTTGACAGTAAATTGTGAACACAACTTTTTAGAATGACAGAAAAATGACTACTTAAACATGCTATGAGCAAATCTGCACGTGTTTCCATTCTATGACCACCATAAACTTTGAGTCACGCCTGCGAAGTCCTGTGCCCTCGCCAGCTGAGGCATTTACCGGTTGAGATGAAACTGTAATGGTATGCCACACATCTTTGCTTGTGTGACCAGCCGCAGGCGGCAATATTCCCTCCAACACTCACATCCTCTGCTGTCTTTCTCTCTCCTGATTTAGCAATCTCATCTCACACTGAGGATTTTTATTCAAAAATGTACTAAACTGGTGGCAAAACAGCCATTTGTGAGAACAGAAGCAGTTAGTCTTGAGAGGATACATGAGAGCTGCGAAGTGTTTTATCCCTGGCCTCTCTACTCGGCATGGTTACCATGATAACATGATGATGACAAAGAGGTGAGAAAAGCAATCTGAACCAGAGAAAGGATAATACATCAGAGTAAAATTAGCTCTGTTGAAGAAGAGAAGACTGGATGCGTGTGATCAAGTGGTGTCTTGTGTTGTGGTGTCTACTATATGTAATACTACAGTCATGGGGGGTTCTGAGGTTTTAAATATCAGGAAAATGAAATTAGGTACATAAAGCCTAAGATGAACAACATATTAGATTACGTCATGTATTTGACTAAAACTAAACCAAAATGCATGTGGCGCAGTGCATTATGACCAAACATCTCATCTTTGGTCACATCTGTCCAAAAGTTATTGTTCTAGATGTTTTGGGGTTCAGATGCAAATGCAGTTTTATTCTAACTGCACTACCATGAACTTAAGCATTTAACATGCTGAGGCCTGTAGAGTGAGATGTAGCTCAAAGTACAAATTTTGTTTCACCTATACATGCAAATGACAATAAAATGAACCTTGAACCTTGTTTTTTTTATTTTTGCCATTTTTAACATTGCACACTCTGATCTTAAAGGAAGTTGCTCAGATGTCCCCTTCTGCAGATTGATACCCGTCTTGAATGTCTGCCTGAAAAACTGCCTCACAACCCTCTTAAAGCAATGCTTCTTACATGAGGGTACAGGTACAACTTGGGGTAGTTCTAGATACCTGTGATTAAATGACATTACAAATAAAATAAGAAAATACATTTATATAGAAATATAAGAGACATAACTAAATATAAAATATATCTAAAATACAGTAAAGTAAGTTAATAAAATTAATTTGAAAAATATATAAAAATTAATTAAAATTTTAAATAAAAAATATTAAGTTAATTGTATAAATTTATATATAATTTATAAAAATGTAAATATATAATAAAAACATATATATGATAGAAATATATTGAATAAAATTAATAAAAATAAAATATGTAAATAAATTAATTGACAAAATCATCTAATTGTGTAACTGACGCAAAATGTTATTGAAACTGGGCATATATTTCTCCAGAAATTTCAGATTGTTCATAATGTTTTCTAAAAGGATAGTTCATTAAATGTAAACATACTGATAACGTACTTGTTCTTCTTTCCAATAAAACAAAGATAGAAAATAGGAGTTTTCGTTATTCATAGGTTATTATGCTGTTATTTTACTGGTCCGGCCCACTGGGGAGTAAATTAAGCTCAATGTTGCTCCTGAATTAAAACATAAATTGACACCCCTACTTTAGGGGATACTTGGCTGAAAAATGATTCCACAGGGGGGTAAAATGTTGAAAAAAGTTTGAGAACCACTATATTAAAGCATCCAGATCAGCAAACTTCCAAATGGCTTTTTATAGAAGTGGCAAGTCTCGCTGATGATCAATCAATTAGATTAACAGCATCTTAATTCAAATGGAAGTGTGTATGTTATAAATACATCATTTTCTGGAGGACCTGTACCAAACAACACTGTTAGTGGAAAAAAAAAAGAAATTTGCTGAGTAAATACAAAATGATTGTGAGTGTGAATGACCTCATTGTAGTCCAGTGAAGAATCATTGCACATAGAGCACACGGTGGCCAACTCCACAAGCCCATCATAGTCTCCACACTGGATGGTTCTGTTTCCTTTAAGTCTGGAAGAAAAACAAGAAGCAGGCATCATTCACAACAAAACTTCACACTTCACCTCAGACCCAGTAACGTTGTGAATATTTTTAACTGGGAATGACATTCAGCTATTTAGCATTCCAAAGCCGACTTGAGAGACAGGGGTTGTACAGTAGTAAACAAAGTGTGTGTGTTTGTGTGTGTGTGACTGCTTCCGACAAGTAGTCCTGATTGCATGACAACCACGGATCCCTTCCCTGTAGAGATTGCAACCGTTGCTAGTGAAGCTCCCACACAGTAACCCACATTCTGCTGTTATGAAAGCGACAGGTTCATGCAGTCAGAATGTTGTACTTACTAAACAGGAAAATAAACAGCATGCAAACTCAAAGTACCACAGAAATCCTTCTCTCCTCTAATGGATGGACATCTATCTCCATAGATACAGTTTTATTCAGATAATCAAAACATATCAGAATAAAAAAAAGTGACCATGGTTTAAAACCAGTACATCCATGTTCAATCTATACTAAACCTGTGACACTCACATTTGTCCCTCAGGGGCATATGTAGAACCAGTTATAGAGAACTCGTGCAGGGTGCAGCTAGATTCCTCTGCTTTGTCTGCAACGAACATCTGGAGAGGAGACAAAGCAAACACAAACAGAGCAGATGAGTTAGCTTATTAGTCCAAACCGTCTGATTCGGCTGCAGACTGCTTTTAAAAAAGGTCAGAGGGTTAAATGTCGGAGTCGGTGCAAGTCTGCCCGTGTCTGGAGCCATAAAAAACGGCCTCTTGTGATAAGCAGTTAATGAGAAGCTTTGACTTTATTCCTTTCCACTGTGACTATTTTAACAACCGACACCTAGAAGAAAACAAGACAGCTGGAGGCAGAAGCATCTTGGATTTTTTTTTTTAAGGGAAGCCTGAAACTTTTTTCCCTTTTTCATGAAAAAAAGTGTTCTCCTTAAAATGACTCCAAAAGTACCTTATGGTTGCAGAGATCACTGCAACCTCATACCTCATATTTCATTAAGGGCAAGCAATTCTCAATCAGAGGCTTAAAATTAGGCACAGGGCTCAAATGGTTAATCTTTTAAATAGCTTATAAATGATTGGGTTTTATTGTACTTTATTTATTAGAATTTCATAGTTTCAATATAATCACTTTTGAGTAATATTGCTTATTGTCATTCTTAATAATATCTTTGCTTTTTATTATCTTAAATCAGTGATAATATCTATATCTTTTTCTAATTCCATACATTCAGCTGCATGTTAAACACTTTGAATTTCATTACATTCGTTTGAAAGCGGCACATTTATAAAACTTGACTGATTTAGAAGCACATATAAGGTCATGCACAAGAATCTCTGCATAATGAGTAACACTCCAACAAAATTATATCTCAGGGCAAATGCTTCAGTGGGCAACACCATCATATCAACGCGGTGAGCATGTGGACAACGTTTATATTTACACATAAAAACCGATGCTCACATAAACTATATCTTATAGTAGTTCAAAGCAGATCCACTGATCTAAAAGCTGTACAGTACAAGAGCAAGTACAATGCAGCAATCACTTTATTGTCGTTTTTTTTAGCCAATCTAAACATGTGAGTATCATGGGCGCTGCAGTGCTCACAAGTCTTAGTGTAAGACTTTAAAAGCAACGAGAACTTCTGAACATGCTGTAGTCAAGTACTGAAAACAGATCAGTAAAAAAACAGGAGAAACAGCCGAGGACCCAGAGCTATCCAAAGGATTGCCTTTGTTGGCAAATCTTTTTTTGTTTTTTTTAACTCTCCCGAGGAATTATAGTTTGGGATGCACCAGCAATACAAATGCATCAAGAAAACAAGGAGGCAATGCATCAGCTGGTGTTTTACAGGACTAAGAAACATCATTGTATGCATCGTCATTTAGACAAGATGTGCATGTGTGTTAACTGAATCAATGGCATTCATCAGTTTACAAAAAATACTAAACATCGTACAAAAAGTACGGAAATTTGTGTTTGGTAGATTATTTCTATGTTGTAACGATGCTTCTTGGCAATAAATTTCATACTGTTGGAAAGCCTGTTTATTTCCCTTTTAAATGGTGCCCCATTTGTAGGGAACATGCATTTGTGGGATGAGCAGCACAGCTGAATATGTGGGTTGCGCCCATGAAAAATTTGCCAAATCTTCTCTGCCAATGCTGACAACACAACTAATGGTACATTAGCCTTTCTGTGAATAAATTATTCCTTAAATTTCTGCAACAATGGAGTAACTATCTTAAAGACAACTGATTCTGTCTGGCCAAATTAAGCATGGCTATTCCATTTTTAATCATATATATGACATTTTCTTCAACTATTGAGAGCAAGATTTGAATTTGACCAAGTTTACATTCAGCTGCACAACTGTAGAAGGATCTGTGACTCAAAAATGACTAAATATAACCAGACTACCTGATTCAAGTTGAGAGAAGCTAAAAAGCAAGACAGTGTTCGTCTACAACCCCCCAAACTACAAAATCCAATTTTCTCTGATTGCTCTGAAATATCTAGGTGAGATTTTTCTTGCTGTTTGAGTGCAGTGAGATCTCAGAGGCAGATGTCGACATTTTTACAGAGCAAAAGCCAGGCCTTTGATGTGCCATTAGCTGTAACTGATCATAATAGTTATTTGCTCCATTTACATTCAGTAATTACCCATTTATAGTTTTTGCCTTGTGGTTCTGATTGCTGCAGAGTGGTTCCTCTAAAGACCATGGTTTCATTATGACAATACAGGGTCTCATAAAATAGACTCTGATCTCCAGATGAGGACATATTTTTCCTTAAAAATGGCTTCCTGTTCAAAGACAATACTTAAGCTTAAGCTCAAACAGCAGAGTGATGGACACATGCACTCCAGTACCACTGTCTATCTCATTCCAAAAGTCCATAAACAGTTTTTTGTAATCCTTAAAAAAGTACCAGATGTCTATTCATATTAAAAGAACAACTTAATCTTGGAAACTTAGTTTTAAGAACAAAAATACTCCAGTAAAATAGTTGTTAAATGAGTCCTACTCAGATCATGCTATCACACATCCGAAAGACTGCAGGGAGAAAGGAAACAAGAAGCAGCAGCCACCGTCCAGTACACCTCTCATCTCTCTGCAGGGTAACTTTTACTGCTCCTTGTTCTTGGGAGGAAATTTACTCTCTCCAAAGGCACAATGAAAAAAGAAATACTTTGCTTAAATAACATAAAAAAAAAAAAAAGGGTACAGTGTGTAAGAATTACTGACATCTAGTGGTAACGATTGGCATAGGAATGACTTCAGATGTCGAGCACGGTTGTGAATATACAGTGACCGTCAGTGACCAAAATTCTTCCAGATATAAACATATTTTCAGCTGTGAGTTGATCCACAGGTACCTACTTCAAAATTGTGTACATGTGTACTGTCTTCTATGTGCCTTTTAAGGTGTTATTCATCCCAAACGTTACTCTAGCACCTATCAAACAAAGCCTGTACTGCAGTTAAAGCTCAGTGTTCACACACACAGAGTGTTTTGTCCATTCAAACACACTGTAGTAAACATAAATATAGCAGCTGCCATGTATGTAGACCCACAGCAAGTAGATATAAATGGCTAATTCAAAGATAAATAAATCATTTTAGTAAGGTAATTTGATGTCTAGAAACAGCTTTTAATGATACATTACATTTTTCTGTCACTGCCCTTTGATTTTGTTACTTGCTGCACCTTTACTCTGCATTTACTTTAAAGCGTGACCAGAGAACTTCGAGCCATTAGAAGTCTTTGACTGTACTCTTCACCACAGGTAAACACAGGCGGGGCCAAATCCACAGAGAACTTCAAACATTAAAAATGCTATTTCAAACACAATGGGTTTGCTAATAAAATACAAGTCATTTGATGTATGGACTATTCCTGTGGTTTATTCCTTATTTTCAACAAGTTTTATATGAGGATGTACTGCCATTTAAACAGCTGCAAACTTCTGTAGAATTCCTTATTTCACAAAAGGTTTGGGATCCTCTGTTCAACCAATCTGTAACAAATCAAGAATGGCTTCTCAGGGACGCAAAAACACCCACAAAAAGGAAAAACTGCGACGTGAGGAACAAAATAAGAATGTTCGTTTATCTGTGGTTAGTTTTTCTTCTTCTGTCTGAACCACTACAGTCTCCAGGGAAACCAGGCACAGTGTGCTCGACGTGACTCAGTGGTAGTGGCAGAAGTTGTTTTTTTCCCTACTCACTCTGAGGTTATGTAGGGATGCATGGTGAGTAACCCTTTTTATAGCATCTGCATCTGTGCATGTGTGAGTGAGTGAAGGGAAATAGGAAGTACAATGTCAGGACACCAAGGGGATTCCCTGGAAATCCTGTGAATATGGGGATACCCCAAGGCAGGGGAGACATGGTAACATCAGAGAAATTGGCTGGAGATCAGCCCAGGAATTATCCAATATAGATAAGCCGAGGCAAATAAAACCATAAAAACTGAGCATACAATGAACTTGATGAGGAAAGAGGAAAAAAATAAGGAGGACTATCTTCAGGAAACACCACGTAAAAAAAAAACTGCAAAGGGGAAGTTTGATACGTCTTTGTGAGTGTGTAGATGTGCATGCGTCCTCTTATCTCCCAGCAGAGAGCAGCTAGTCAGGGAGTGCAGATGGGAAACACAAGGTCAATATGTTACCAGCCAGAGCCTGCCTCGATTTATATATTTTTTTCTGTTTGGGAGGGAGTTTCAGGGATGTGGTAAGATCACTCAACCATGTTCCTCCTGCTGCAGGGAACTCCCTGCTGCTACGCATTAATCATACAGAAGCTCCACGTCATCTTGGGGAGAGAGGAAGTACGAGGACACGGATGTTATCGAACAGAAAATGTGGAGATCCTGACTCCATTTTGAAAAAGACAAAGATCAAAACAGAAGAATAAGATACATATTATATCCCCCACTTAGCTGAGCCACTTTGCCTTTCTTAGTTTAGAAAAAGACATCTTAATTCAAACAGATACAATATTAGCTGAATCTCATCATCAGTATATCCTTCCTCTTTGAAAAAGCTGTCTGTTCTGGAGGAGAGGATGTCATTGGCTCAAAAAACTCAGTCTGATCAAATCTGATCTAAGTCTAAGAAACTGGAAGTGGACATAGAAACAAAAAGTATTTTTTGTATGCATTTGAGTTGAATGCAAATCAGCACAGTTATTGGAAGTGGTGCTTGTGGCTATGAATAAAGGCCTGCACAATATTAAGAAAACATGCAATATTGTTGAATAGTGCGATTATATGACTGTGATGTATAAATAAGTGGAACACAGCCCTCATTGATACACCTGCCCAATTTCAAGTCAAGATATCTTAAGTGTATTATTGTTCAGGGTGATGTAACCACATATTTTCAAAAATATTCTGCTGCCCTAACTATGTCAAAAGGGAAAAAATGTGATGTTTCTTCAAGATCAATCCTTCATAATTCGCTCTGGCTAATGACCGTTCACATTAACAGTAATGACTTCCTTTCTGTAAACAAGCTACAAACATTGCCCTGTGATACTCTTGGTTAAATGTGGCTTCTGTGCTGCCCCACTCACGCTGATCACTGACTCCAATGTCACTGAGGTGTGAGGTAATCTACAGGATGGAGGCACAATAGGTGAAAACAGTGACTGGGGTGTGTGCAGAGCCTTTAACAAGAGGCAAGATAAACACCAGTGCTGGCATTTACTGTGAGCTTAGAGCAAAGTCAGTTAGCAAGCAACACACACACAAACATTGGCCGACATAAGAAAGAGTGAGGCTATGTACCACTTGTAAATATTTGGGGATTTGATCTTTCAGTGTTTGTTGTCTAATGTAATTATATATGGAACATTTACTCAATGAAGCCAACAGAAGAGTTCAGGACATGGATCACTGTATTATGTTTGCTCAGGCTGTGTGACATTCTAAAAGCCTTCACTATGTGTGTGTGTGTAAACTGATTTGGTGATATAGAGAGTATTGTAGTAGCATGGGATCTGCTTGGTCTTGCCAGCTAATATTACTCCACAAGCAGCTATAACAAACCTGGTAAATTGAGATAAACTTTACAACACAGATATCCCAGGCTGCTTTTTTTTTCCCCATGAAGACTGGAAAGATTATGAAAAAAAAGATGAATCGCAGAGAGAGGAATTCCTAGGATCACTTACTTTGCAGACAGACATCTGGTTTGTGGTGAGGGTTCCTGTCTTGTCAGAGCAGATAACAGAGGTACAGCCCAGGGTCTCCACTGAGGGGAGGCTGCGTACTATTGCATTCTTCTTGGCCATGCGACGGGTACCAAGAGCCAGGCAGGTGGTGATGACTGCAGGTAGGCCCTCAGGGATGGCAGCCACAGCCAGGGCAACAGCAATTTTAAAGTAATAAATGGCGCCTCTGACCCAGGAGCCGCCGTGGACCGGGTCTCCAAAGTGGCCGATGTTGATGACCCACACAGCCACGCAGACGAGGGAGATAACCTTTGAGAGCTGGTGGCCAAACTCGTCCATCTTCTGCTGCAGCGGCGTCTTCTCCTGCTCTGTAGATGCCATCTGATTACGGATCTTTCCGATCTCTGTGGAGACGCCCGTAGCTACTACAACACCTATAGCACGTCCTGCAGCAATATTGGTCCCCTGGGAAAAGAAGGACAAAAGATTAGAAAATCACATTGGAAAAGTAACACAACAAACTTCACTGCATCTTTCTGACCAAATCATTTACAGAGAATTACATGACCAAATCTAAGGTTGTACAAGCTTTGTCTATAATGACATGAATTCCTGATATAAAGGCTAAAGATAAGCATCACTCAGTTAGCTGCAGGGGATATACTTACAGAAAATAGCATGTTCTTTTTGTCCTGGTTGACAGCTCTGGGATCAGGAACTGGGTCAGTGTGTTTAATGACTGAGACAGACTCCCCTAAAGAAAAATCAAGCCAATTGTATAGAATAACATTTTAAAACACAACAGACATTACTTGGTCATATTGTGGGACATGCGATGTTATTAAGGAGAAAACAGCATCTCGGAGAAAATATCACAAGAGAGTAAATGAGAGTAAATCTATGTTGACATAGATCTCATGAGTCAAAGTTTAGAAAGCCTTGATGCAGAATTGCTTGGTGGGAGAAGTACCTGTAAGGATGGACTGGTCCACTCGCAGGGTGGTGGACTTTATGGAGGTCACTCTGATGTCAGCAGGCACCTTGTCACCAACTAGCAAAATAAGGAAAATACAGTCAGATCAAACAACCGAATAAATGAAAAAAAAAGAAAAAAAGGTGCCCATGCGCTGTTGTGATTTTTCCTTTTCTTTTGTGTTATATTATCTTTACGAGGATTTCAGAGTTCTGCAGTTATAAAGTTTGAAGGTCACTACTGAAACCTCTCATATGTGGTACAGCTTATATTCTTTCAACAATTTTAGCTCTACATGACAAAAACTAGCACAGTGTCAGAGATCAGGCACCTGCCCCAAACATTTCAGACAGCTCACTGACCAATCAGTGTAGACTAAGTATTTCTTGAGGGAAGTCTTAAAGAGACAAGGATGAAAAGACAATGTTTGAGATGGATGGGGGACAAAACATGCTGCAATAATGTACTTTACAAAATGAGAAAAAAAACAATGCTCTTTCTCAAAATGAAAGCCTGTAAATATATAGCCACCAAATTAAATATATAAACTTGAAATTTTCTGAGATGTCTTTTGGATGAGGCAAGTCAGCGTCGAGGCTATAAGCTTTTAGGTTGTACTTTGACATGTTGTATAAGAATTTGCGGACTTCTAGTAAGCTTATTTGCAGACTGAGCTCTTATGGACGGGATTGAGTCAAAGTGGACATGGTGAGGCTGTTTTCAGCTGCTGCGTTGCGCTACAGTCACTGCATTTTGGAGATTATTTATAACTTAAAATAATTCATAAATGTAATATTTAAGGGAAATCAACTATTTAACGGGCATAAACAACAAGCAACACCACAACAAATGCAAGCCTTGACAAAGTCCACATGGGAGCTAGTCAGCTAGCTAACAAGCTACTCCCAAATCCCGGAGTTGTGAGTGTAGCACACTTTCACTGTTACAGCGTTTGGATAAGTTTAATGCACAATTAAACTATCACCCCACCCCACCCTGCTTCGTGCTGCACCCTTCTGGAAAGTCTAGTACTGCCTGCAAGTGTTGCTGCTGGTAACCATTTGGATCCACCTTATCAAATGTCTGTGTTCACACAATAAATCCTTGAGCAAAGAAACATCTGTGGGTTTAGTCCAGGCTCAGGCTGCAGCTACAGGTAAACAACAGCTCTATGCAACCTTGATGGATTCACATTGCTGTTTCAAAATGATCGATTGTTTCCCCTGTCTTTACTTTTCTCTTCACTCTCTGCACCTCTTCTGTTCCACTGATACACCACCTCCTCAAAACATGGAGGGCAAAACCTAGAGATGAAGCTTCATAAAATGTATTTTATCTGTTCCACCAGTTAGTCTGCTTATTAAACCAGAATATTAGAGTCATACTTCATACCTAGAGAATTTTAAGTATCCTATGCCCCAAAGCAAAATGGTTATTACTTCCTCTTTGTCAGAGCCTGACAATGAACATTTAATGGACATATTTTCAAACCAGAAGGCCGGAGTAGATTTGTTTGATGCAGTCAATGACTACGATCTTAGAGTAGATGCGTGCTAAATGACTCCAATACATATACAGATGAAATGTTCTTTAGGTTTTGCTCAGGATCCCAAAAAAAGAACAAAACTTTCTTATTACTATAATTATCTTGATGCCAACTAGAGGTTGAGCATCTACTCTGCATTAATCTATGCTGCATCCACGTAAATATTTAGCTTTAAAAACTTAAAACGGTATCCTCTGAGCATTTTTTTCTAGATCTCATAGCTCCATTCCTTTCTGACGACTGCTCTATGCTCTGAGACACGAAGGAAATTTTTCCCAAAGTCTTTCTCCTGACAGGACAGACGTGAAGAGTAAGAGAGAAATGTGTGTTTGAAGAACATCCACTTCCATTTCCGTGTTTTTTTTTCTGTCTGACTTCTCTAGGTTTTTAGAGAGATGGGAGTGGGAGCGGAGTATGGGGAGAGAAGTGTGTGGTGTGTTTGTGTGGGAGATGGCTGGGGGCTACAGGTTCACTGTAGTGGGTCTGGCCGAGGGCAGAAGAGAAAGGCTTTTCACAAGCCTACCCACAAACTTCTGCTCCTCTTCCTGCGGCGGCCTCCCACATATGCTTGAATAGAAATTCAACACGAATATATAGGCCTATATATTCGTGTTCTCAATATTATAGAAATAAAACCTTTGTCTCAATTGTCATCATACTCAAGTTTTCACTAATAACTTGGAGTCTAACATATGCAGACCTAACACATCTAAAGTCTTGCATAATATACTCACGAAGGGATGTTCCTTCACATAATTCTGACTTGTTTCTGGGAATGGCTCATTGCAAGTTTTCTTCTCTTCAGGCCCTGAGTAAACCCTCTGGTAGTTCTTGACAACCTGACCACCACATCAACCCATTTAGAAAACAGAGGAAAGTTCCAGTGGAAGCTCAAATCACAACCGTGTCGTAACCGTGGCCGGCATCGCCAGCAGCAGCGGTGGAAACTTGAGTAAATATACTTTTGTTCTCCTCTCTCCTCAAAAGCCCTTGTGGTCAAGAGTGTCCTTTTCCAATGCCTCCGAATAGTTTATTTTACCCCCAAGCACCAAGTTCCCGGGGAACAACAACAGGCTTATCGGAAGAACTGGAAAGCCAAAAGAGGGAGGGAAAAAAAAACTTGTTTTCTTTGTCACAATATGCCTGCATGTTTCAGTCAGAGGGGGTGTGTTTGAAGATGCCTGACACACATATTTTCTAAATGAGAAGTGTGCATCGCAGTACCTTCTTCAGCTGTTTACCTCTGTTTAAAACTGCTTAGCAACAACATTATGTGTGATTACATGACTGTACATTTCACAACAATGCAGCAAGGTGCACATCATCCCTATAATGTCTCCTCTTGAGCAAGCTTCAACAGTATATGCATGCATTCAATACTTCTGACAAACTGGATTCCCAGCTTTGGCTGGGAGCCCTGAAAGGCTGATAATCGAACCTTTGGTAACTTCACCTCCCATTATGTCTCTCAGTTTGATCTAAAATGATCTTATCAACTCTTTTTCCTGGGAAAAAGCTAAGTAGGATGAGTAAGAATCCCAATCCTGAACATGAAAAGTTGTCCGTGTTGTTGTACGTCACCTTTCCACTCCTGCTGCAACCTCATAGCTCCCATAGATGCAGCTGCTGATAATCAGCAAAAGTATCAAACCCGTTCTAAACAGTGGATGGTTCATCTCAAGTCACCTTAAAACTGCAAAACCTTTTGAACTTTGATGCCGAGGAGATGAATTAAATGGAGCAGAGTGTTGTCAAGGAGACACAGTTGGTGTTGACGAGTGTGCTAGGGCTAGTAAGTGGAAGTTATTTAGTCGAATTCTACCTGTGTGAATTTGCCTTCAAATGGTGTAATCGAGGATGCTGGCTGTAACAAGCCCAAATTCCAGAAAAGGCTATCTGTCAGAAAAACCACGTGGAATAGAAGTGTGTTGGGTTTAATGTGTCCTAGACTCTCTAAGGGAGAACTTCATTAGAAAATTTGATACATTATTGTGAATAACTTGCCTGTGAGGACTCGTCTTAGAGGTTAATCAGGGATATTTATCTGAAGGGATTGGTTGAAATCCAATTCACCACAACCATCGCAAGAGATATAATCCCTCTCCTTGCCCCTCTGTGTTGCCATTATGAATGAACGCTGTGATCTCTCCCATGCACACATCCTGAGTGCTCCCCGTTTTCCCTACACATCCCTGTGAGACACCGTTACCAGCCCTGCAAACTCGGGATCGCTCCCAAAAACCGGTCATGTTGACGGCGATGTGATCTCCCCGGGGCTTCGTGTGCGTCTGGCATACACAGATGTTCCGGAGCCAGAGTGACAACAAGACTATTTTTAGCCGAGGCTGCCCACACATGTGTGAGTTTACAGCAGGGGAACTGTCTGTATGTGCATGTAACATGAGGGAGTGTGAGTGAGGAGTTGACAAACATCCAGTCGAGTCCAGGTGGTGAGGGTGAGAGCATGGAAAGAAAAAGAAAGGGGGAAGCAAAGGAAAATTATACTGAACCTAAAATATAAGCAGTGACCACAGCGATTTGCACAGAATCTCACACACACACACACACACACACACACATTAACAGATACAAGTGAAAAAAAGGCCTGGCACCTGCACATCCACAGAAAAGATTATTATATAATCTAGTTTGAGATATTCCAACAGTGTTTCCAGACTCCTGAAAGGGTGGAAAAGGCTGGGTGGGAATTTTTTTTTTTAGGCTAAGGGAGCATACAGGCAGCAAGCTGATAGAAGTGAGTGTCATGTGGGTGGGGGGCAGCAAAAAATTAATTGATCAGTGTGTGACAGTAAGAATTTGGCCTGGTTCAGCCATAGCTAACCTGCCACCTCCACAATGTCCCCTGGGACTATGTCTCTGGCTTTGATCCTCTGGACGGCCTTGCGATTCATGCGGTACACTTTCCCCATCTCTGGTTCATACTCTTTAAGAGCCTCGATGGCATTCTCTGCATTTCGCTCCTGTGTGCAGAGAGAGAGGACCAGAAATGCTCACGTCACAGATAACTTTACAGTTTCTTCTTAGACAAATGTTAAACAGTAGATGCATCCATAAAGGAGTCATTCTGCAGTTTACAGGGTCATAAAATATGCAAGGCAAACACACAAAGATAGAGAGTGTTGCTTTTCCAAACTGCAATCCAACATCACTGTTGGTAAAAATGCCTTAAATAGCAACTAAACTGTTACACTGTCATTTTCAGCAAGTGACCATCAGCTTAGAAACAATGCAAAATCTTTCATCTGTCCGATTGAACCTGATCAGATTCAAACTGACATGTTTACGTTTACATGGATGCTTGATAAAAAAAATAAAAAAAATCCTTCCACAGCTGTGAAACTGGACATGCTAAGATGCCTTAACCATGTGAACACTTAACCAACATGTGTGCTTTACATAAAGAGAAAACATGAATGGAGAAACTCACCTGCCAGACCCCAATAACAGCGTTGGCAATGAGGATCAGAAGAATAACAACAGGCTCTACAAAGGCAGTAGTCGTCTCCTCTCCTTCCTCAAACAGAGCCAACACCTGGACAGACATGCAGCACACATTAACTCAGTCAACATATTATATTTCAACCAAGGCAGCTCAGAAACATCTGCAGAGGAAGCTTTCTGTGAAACACTGGGAATGGGGCATAAAGGCTGGAAAAAAGAAAGCTAAACTAAAACAGCTTTTTGAAAGAAAAGCTGCAGATCAGGTCCAGAAGCAATGCAACATTTAAACAGCAAGTGTTAACGTTTTATGTCTGAAATACCCCAAGGGTAAAGCAGATAAAATGCCAATAACGCTTCTGAGAGCACAACTTTTTCACAAGTTTACATTATTATACAGACTACGTTTCCATAAGAAAACATGTAACTTGTTACTAAATTCAGTTTATAAATGAAGGTCAATGATTCACAGTTTGCTTATTTTTTCCAACCATTAAACCATAAGCTTAAAATTATACAGCTGCACAAATGTTTTATCTATTTGTCAATGCAGTAACTTCTGTCATTTCTTTTTAATACCCAGTCATTGACCGTGTCCTTTTCAGGACTGTAGTACTAAGATTACAATGGAATAATGGCCTGAAGGTCCAAACTTCCTCTCCTGGAGTAAATAGCAATTCTATGCAGAGTCAGAAAAACTACCACAAAAACATATGTACATACATTTAAATAATCTACTTTTAAATTGTTTAATATACATTCCCACTAGCAGCAATCTTTCCATTTGAGTCTATGTAAAACTGCAAGTTTATTCTAATTATTCTAATTCATTTAAAACAAATGAAAGGTGTGATTAAAGAAATGTTTCAGAATTTTTTCTGAAAATGATTAAAAACAGTCAAACAAAGCCAAACACACACGATACCACAGAAGGAACTACAGAACATGTTATTGTTGGGTTGCCCGGACCACAATGACTGTGCCTAAACTGACAATAAAAGTATATTAAATCCAGCAGGAAATGAGATCACTGGGTAAATAAAAGAATTGTGTGACTCCACTGAATGAACTGGACTTGTTAAAAACAGTCCTCCTATAAAACACAGTATTGCACAAGTGTTTGTCAAATCGCAGTACAGGAGCCTGTGGACAGTGGTGAAAAAAAATCACATAAATTAATATTTAAATAAGGATTTTTGGGGGGATATCTGAGGCCTCTGAAACTAAATGAGTATTTCTAATGAATTCCAAAGATTTCATTACCTCCCAGCGCTTCAGACATTACCACAGAGTCATATGCAGTTTTACTAACTGTACTCCTGAACAGTTAATAAAACTGACAATAATTAACTTGCAAAACAAAAAAAGATTAGTTTGCCACGTAGGGGCAGTGGAAAGCATGAAAATATATAATTCCCCCCAATTAATAGTAGTTAATTGGAGTGGTCGCACTTTTGCTAATAGATCAGCATTTAAACCAACAAAGCTCATGTGGCTCTGACCAAAGCAGGAATTTAGATTTTTTTTATTAAATATGAACACACGCTGCAGCCCTTTTAATCCAATGAAAATAAAAAGCTTTTTGTAGTAAAGTGAATGGAAACAGGATTTTAGTTTGAGGCAAACAGAAGGCACAGATCACACACACAAACTCAAGCTTGTGATTTGAGTTTCAGGTTTAATTCCACTTTTCTTTTTTAGTTCTTTCCACCAACATACAGATGAGAAAGGCATGTAGTTGCCAGTGATGGTCACACATCACTTGCTAACTTCGTTGGTAATGAAACTTTCCCTTTTGACTGCTGCACAGCTGTGCAGCGAGGCCGGAAAAATTATGTTGATGAGAGAATCATAGAAGAAAAGCTTTTTTAAAAGTTACAAGAACTGCAGACGAGGATGATCATTCATGGTGTGTTTGCTGACATTAGCAACCCCTTTTAAAGACTGATCAGTGATGCTTTAAAGGCCTCAAAAATGATCCGATAAGCTTACCATGAGAAGAAAACTTTCCTTACTCTTGCTCATAGAAACTGTAGGCCTACTCTGATGTTACTGTGCTTGTACTGCATCTCTGTGGATCTGCCACAGAGAAAGATCTCAAAGGAACTTAAAAATTTATTACTTTACACTTAAAGTAGATTTCCATTATTTTATCAATAGCAGATCTAAACGAAAATGATGCACTACAAAAGAAACAGTTTTATAAAAGTGGATGAAGTGGATCTTCACTGCCATGATGCAATGAAGCCTATCAAATGACAGCAGAGTGTATTTTCTGCAGAGTATTGAGAACTAGAGCGTTCGTCATGGCAGCCTGAACACGGTCGATAGCTCATCATTCCCTCTCATTCGGGACGGTAAATCTCCCATCTGACTGAGCTCAGATTGGAGGGCAACAATGGCAGCCGTCTCAATGAGGACGGCCTCGAAAAATGCTTCAGTCATCACACATCCAGACAGCCGTATGAAACCCCAATTCCTACTTTCTCACTGAAAAGTGGACAGCAGAGCAGGGCTTCTTTTTAGTCTTTGACATTTGCTGCTTGAAATCTAACCGTTTGCATTTGGAAATATGAGGTCAAATTAAGCTTAGCTTCATGGACTGGGGTTTGAGAATACATTTTTTTTTTAAAAAGCTTCATATCCAAGTTGAATCTCTGTTGAATGTTTCCAGACTCTCCCTAAGGCATCTGAAATTATTCATCTCAAAACAGATTCAAAACATATTTTAGCTGACATATTAAGAATTTTAATTATTTTTCTGCACTACATTGAGTTTCCCTAATATTAATCCAACCTCACACGGTGAGGAAGTGCTTTGATTTTACAGGTGGCCGGTGTGGCTATGTCCTATTTAAACTCTTACAAAGGAGATGGCTCACAATCAGTTTGTGGTTTCAGTAAAAAAAAAAAAAAAAGCCAACACAAACAAAAAATTATAGAAAAACTGAACAACAATTAGAGATAAAGCACATAACAGAGAATATCTGTTCATTTTACCTTGATAAGTAGTGGCTACTTCTCTGATGTGCCATGCAAAGGAGGGGGAAAAGTCTAATGATCTCAATTTGAATATAGTCAAAATTACAACCAAATGAGTCCCAGGTTTGGGCTTGAGTTTAGCTCATCTTCACTTGGCTTTTGCCACTCCCTGATCTGACTGGAAACATTCAAAACACTCAGCAAACAGACATAAAAGGACTATGAGAATGTCATTTGTTAACAAGCAAGTTCTGAAATTAGATACCCTGCTCTTGATATGGTTTTGATTTCAAGTAATATATGAGGTCATAAAAAACCTCACAGTATAAATGAAGCTGAACCCACTCCAGGCAACAATGACATTGTAAGGCGATGTGGCCTGTGCTGCAGTGGAACAGGGGGCGTGTACTCCTCTATAAAGGGAGGGAAAAAACATCAGCCCACACTCCAGAGTCATGCAGTGCAAGCCTCTCACTGACTGAGGAGCGGTTAGAAATATCTTGTGTCATATATACATTTTTAGATCAATTTTCCTACTTAGCAACTGCAATTTCACTAAAGAGACAGTGGGGGAAGTGCGGTAATAGATGGAAAAAAAATGTTATTATGCAAGCAGGATTCCCTCACTCCACCCCTCTGCCATCTTCTCCACCCTCCCTCTGCAACAAGGGTTGCAGTTTGAGGTGTCACAGCAGAGGGAGTTTTGATTGATAGTTTTGTTTCCAGTTTGCCAGTAGTGCTGTTCCTGTTCCCAACACAGAAATCCTATCATCACCAGGTGGAAAACCAAGTATTATACAATTTTCCACATGAGAAGGGACAGCTTTCTAGGCCAACCAGACTTCTAACAGGGGAATAAAGCTGTGTAAGACTAATAGGCCCCGTCCATTAGCTGGCGATGTCCTTCTCATTGTCCAATTAGGGTCTGAAAATCCCAACGGGCCACATTTGAGAATCAAGATCGAGAACAAATATGAGGAGAGCCACTAATTAGCTGGTTTGTACTCACAAAAGAGACGCAGGCAGCTAGCAGCAGGATCCTGACCAGTAAGTCTTCAAATTGCTCTGCCACCAGCTCCCACAGGGACTTCCCTGAAATATGCAAATAAACATTACACACCTGTATTCATCATATTCTGTTCATCGTTCAAGCTTTCCAGTGTAGAAAGACTCGAATAATGTCCATATGCTTAAGGGTGGAGCGGACATGCATAGGTGTTGACATTAGCTTTATGATGGAGATAAGCAGCTATAAAGGAAGACCATGGGTGTATTTACACAGGACTAGTGATGTGTGCTCATGGTTGGAAAACTGCTGTAGGGTACAATCCAAAAGTTTGTCCTTCAGTCTATATAAAAGTAAAGATCCAGACTCAAGACACTTAACCATGTGGTAAAGCTAATAAGAAAAAGAGAGGGAAAAAAAATAAAAATCAATATTTACCTTCTTCAGCTGGAAGCTCTGTGGATGTCACAGCGTGCCGGTTGCAGAGGAGTAAAATGGGCGAAGGCAGAGAGGGTGGAGAGAAAAACAAAGAGCAGTTAATGCATTTGATTAACTCAGCCAGGCTCTGAGATGCAGACATATACAAATTACTCTGTAGAATCATTCGGCTGGTTTATGATTAAATGCTCCGTGTACAGAGGCAGAACAGCAACACTGTTTGTAAAGAAGAGGGTTACAATATGCAATCATATTCTAACTGCCATGTAAAATAAATAAATAAGCAAATCCAACTAAAAAATGTGCTTCATTTAGAGATTCTCCTCTCAGGATGGTTTATGTTCCATCATCAGCAAGGGCTGGGGGGAATTAACCAAATCTTACGGCATCAAATGCTGACATTGAAGCTTCAGAATCGATTTACTAATTTTCTATGTGTGAAGTGATGATCATGTTCACGTAATGCAAAAGTAGGAACTTGGAAAAAAGGGAACTAAAAAGCCTGGACAGCCTATAGTGTGCAAAAGATGGCTGAGTGAGAAATTTGACTGACAGCCACTGCATTAAAAGCGAGCAAATGGAAGCACTTTGGCATCAATGAAGTTGAAATAAAACACTATGGAAACAAACATGCAAAAACACATTATATGTCCCATGAGAGGATGGATGAAAAAACAGCCAGTTGTGGTTCCTGAAAACCAGAGGACCACTGAGTAAGTGATATTGAAGCTTAATATGGATCCAGAAAGGATGTGCCAAATTTCTGCCAAGTGCCAAATTTGGAGCCAAGATACGGTGTCTCATCTCAAAGATCTTTTACTGGCTGTGATTATGAGACACACTACAACAGACTAAAAATCATGGAATCATTTATGATATCCCAAATGTGATGTGTACCACATTGTCTTATGGTCATAATATCTGTGCATTTTTATCACAGATAAAGTAAGCCTAAATAATTTCAGTCCTCTGAACTGCAATTTCCACTTAGAGATTCCTATTCACACTTTCAGTATCTTTAGTATAGCATCAGAGTCTACCAGCATAAACTGCCCTGCTAAATGACTCAAACCAACAAATGCTACTTCTACCCCTCGAACAAATGTATCTACAACAAAGCAGAGCCATTTCAGGCTGAGTTTTTGTCGGACAAAACGCTCAAAAAAATAGGGATACATTGAAAACAGACACATTTGCACATTCAACAAACTGCCCCCAAAATGTGGCACTTAAAGACAAGCTGAGCATCTCATCCACTCTCATTTGGTAACCAGAACACAACACCCACCCACACATTAGTCACTGGTGTGAGTAGAAAACACTTCAGTCATCCTCTAAAATCATTCCAACTGACAAGTACTGATGATGAGTGTCACCACAGTGTGGATGCAGCATGTTAAGTCACCTTGTTTTTTTTTCAGGCCTTCATCAAGTCAGATGCAAAGTTACGGCCGAGGAGGTCCTACGAAACAAACCGCCTCCATCCCATCTGATGAGCATGATGAGTGTTGATGACAGAGATGTAACCTGGCTTAGGTTCAGCTGGATTTTGATAACTTCCAACCACATGATTATTCCTTAATCAATGCGCTCTAAATTACAAATTTCATCGCAGAATAATTGCAGGAGTGCAGCTACATTTAGAAAGTAGAGGGGCTGTAAAATGAATTGACAACAGTTTTATCCTTCATGCTGTGGAAACCTCGTGTTTCTTTGCATGCTTCGACCACACTGTGCAGCACGAGTAACAAACGTGACCTTGTGTAGAGAGGTGCTGGAAAGAGGAAAGCCTATGACGTGAGGCCACAGCCTCCTTCCAAAAACTAACACCTCGCTCCTACTCACGTGTCACTTGCGGGAAGAGAAATTATTGGTTTTTGGGAAAAACTTTAGAATGAAATATGCTTTTTAAAGCTAAATGAGTCTGGGAGGTTTTTATGATGAGGTTCACGATATCAAATATAATTCATATCTATCTAAAAAAAAAGTTTGATGCAAACAAAACTACCAAAAAAAAGCACAGCTTTAACATATGAATTGAAGGTCAGCTCTTTGACTCAACAATGCAACCCTGCTGAGTTATTAGCTCTGCATAATGTTTTAGAAAACAACCTTTATGTGCAGAAGATTGTCTCTCTGCTCCACAACAGACCCTCCTCAGCCTGTGTAATAATAGCTGATGACTCACTGCGAATAGCTTTTCAAACTTGCTGCCTGGAGGGTTTTCAGAGTTCAGATTGGACACGGTTGAACTCACGGGGGACGTTTGGCTGCAGCATGCCAGCAGCAGCAGAAACTGTGGAGAAGTGGGCTCTGCTGTTTTCCATGCTCCACCAGTCTGACATAAGACCGCTTGCCCATTACTGCGCCTTCTGGGTTGTATAATGTTTTTTATGGCGGACAGGCTGACTGCAACCTGGAGACGATGACGGACCGACTAAAAGATCGAGACAGACGGGAGGGTAAGGGAAAAGGAGAGAGGGGCGGTTAACATGGAGGGAGAGAGCTGGAGGTGGTGAACGGGGTTCCCCGGTTTCCCCCTGCCAAGGATTCCCTCCCAGTCATCTGGGCTGAGTCGACCCGAGGCTTGCCCAGGCACATTCCTGAACACTGACTTCACCTCTCTCCGTGTCCCCATGGCACCTCCCCACCTCCTCCTCCCTCACAGCCCAGACAATGAATAAAAGAGGCTGTTTACGTACAGCAGAAAAATCGAGCAGCGCCAAGCAGAGGGGAGACACTTCCTGGAGACGGTTGCCAACAACAGCTACATGGAGATGGTTTCTGTGTCCAGAGTCAGGAGTGGAAAGCAGGAAACTGTCCATCAACTTATCCACACTGCAAACAAACTGCTGATAAAAGCGTTTTCAGTGGAAACTCATTTCTCACCTCTTTCTATTATGAGTTTACAGATCACTGGAACCCCCAGTTTAACATCCCAATTGAGTCTGGTAAAGCATTTTCAACAAGCCTAGGCTGTCTTATGAAAAATACAGTTTACAGCAGTTGCCTTGGAAACAAGTCTCACGAATGTGCCTTAAAAACAAAGTAATGTGCCAGTGTTTTTGTAAAATTTACCAACAATGACTGTTATGCAATCAGCAGGGCGTTGATGCGGGCATGCTCTGGACCGCAGGCATCAATACCCCCACACATCCTGGTGTAGATAAGCTCATTTCTGGCCTCCATGTTCTGCTAGCATGAATGATAGCATAGTGATAGGTAGTGAGCAGGTAGGCACAAAAAGGTGTGGTAAGGTTAGTACAAGCAAACTCCTCCAGGATCCACAAACCTGGAAAATGTCTCACAGGCCCATATATACCTTGATGGGAACTCCTAATGATAGCTTCCTATATCCACTCAATCTCCTAATGTATTCTCCCACTGGAACAGGTCGGAATGCATTAACCAGATCAAATGTGAATGATAAATGTAGATCAATCGTTACCCTAACATCATTATCTCTGCTGCACAGACTACACTGTAGGTAGCTGCAGAGAAGATGTCTGATGAAGTCAATGGTTCCTTCATTTCACATCGGCACATTATGCAAGGCTGCTCACAATTACTGGCACTCCCCTCATTTTAATATCAGGAATGAATGCAAACTGTTGAAATATCAAACAACTAGTTCCACAGACAAAAAAAAACAAAAACAAAACTCTCCTTCACCAACACAAAATTTTGGAGCCATCACAAGCAAAAAATTCCAGATGAAACTTCAACAGAATAAGATTGAACCCACTTCAAGATTTTTTCTAGGGGAAACATACCAGCTGCTGTCAAAGTTGCATCTACATAAGTTGGTATTTTTTTACAATTACAAGCAAAAAAAGGATATTTAAATATTTTCTAGTTAAGAGAGAGTAAATAATAAGCCACAGCTGCTGATCAGCTTGACTGTGGCATACACAGGATGATGCATGGGTAAATCTCACATTTGACATGTTAGAGTATCTGCAGACATGTGTGATGAACAAGCAAGTTCTTTTTTTATTGGAATTAGGTAAAAACGGTGCTTTACTCCACATTTTAGCACTTGTAGTTTTATCAGCTCTGTTAAAAATTGAAAAAGGAATAGAAAAAAAAGGGCTTCCTCAACTGAGCAGGGCATTCATATGATTAGCAAAGAGCTCATATCTTGTCAGGGCTTAAAGCTTCCTCTTTGACACCACAGTTGTAGAAAGAGCTGTGTTTTTTTTTTAAATAACTAAACAGGGGAGGGGGGTGGCACTTGGCCACCTAGTAGGATACTAGAGTAGCTAAACGCTGTGAGAAATGGTCAGCAATTCCCAAAACAGCAGACCGAATATCTGTGTTAACATCATGCTATTTATAAGGTTTATTCTGGGTTTAGAAACCAGAACGACCCTTCTGTCCAATCAGATGCCTGGTGCAGTACAACTTTACTGATCTCAGTCGTGAGGCAATGGAGATTGCAAAAAAAAGAAGAAAAAAAAAGCTGAAGACCTCATTTGGTGATGTGATGTAAAGAAACACACTGACAGTAGAGGTATGTGTTGTAGAAGACTGCATGATGCAAGCGTGTGTTCAGATACACAGTCTTCTGCTTTTCAACCTTATGAAAATACAAAAGCCAAGAATGAATCGATTCCACAGGAAACCTCTAATTCAGGAAAACTTCCCCTTCCTTTTTTTTGCCTCACAGGCCATGTTAATCAGAGGAAATGTCATACCGCACCAAATTTAGGCATCTAAAAAGTCAAACCCAAAACTAAAAAAAACAACCCTGGGTTTTTGTTTTGTGCCCTGTAGATCTCTTTTCACACCATCTCCAACTAGATCCAAATTCAGAACCTAAAAAAAGTGGGAATTTGGAACTCTTTGGTCTTGCTTCATTATCAACATAAATCTCATCATTAGTTACATATTTAACTTGGCTAAAGAAACAAATGACCGAGTAATGCTTCACCACTATTTTGTTAATGTTTAATATCCTAGCAAGTAATTCCTAAATGTAAATGTCATTCATTAATTTTTAATCCACTGGAAAGGCACATTTTGATTTGTCAGTACAGCACCAGCTACGGTGAAGTCTAGAGCTTATTGGGACAAAATGTGATGGAGAAATGAAATTTTTTATTGGTGTTTTAACAACTTGGGTCAGATACTAGAGCTCTAAAAAGAAGGCATAGCCTGAGGAAGAAGAGAGCCGAGTGGAGTTGTGGGTTACTCCAGACCTTAAATTATCTATTTGAACAGAAGTGTAAATTAATGGAAGAACAGCAGTAGCTATGATGTCTCTTTGTGTTTTGATTTAAGTACGTCACAGACATTTCATTAAGACCTCCAAACTGTAATTATGAGATAAAGGGCAGAATATGTCTCCTCCTAACTTCCCCACCTCCTCAGTGGACCAGACTGTGCTGCAGCACAGCGTCCGGGCACTCAATGACTCAACTTCATCTTAACATAAGGCTGTGACGATGACTGACAGATGCAGAGGTGGGAGGGAAGAAGGCAAGTGACAAGCTAGAACAGGATAACAGCTCCTTTGAAGACAGCAGAGCATGCACACACAGAGCCCACTAGAACAGGGAAGTGACTCAACAGCCCAGAGGAGTTGAAGTTACTTTTCAACATCTTTACTCTCCTTTCTCCGTCCACAGAGTGCCGGCACTGTTAGCACATTTACAGCAACCCTCAACTGGACCATTTTCAGAAGTGTGGAAGCTGATAAACCCTGACTGAGAGGTGTTCTGCAACATGCACTCATGCTGGTGTGAAGGAGGAGGAGGAGCAGGAAGCAGCACAACGTCTCATAACATTTCAAATACAGAGCAAGAAAGTTGGGCCATTTTTATGTCAAGTTGCAGAACAGGAAGAGAAACAGAAGTACGAGTAAGATCCCTCTAGAGCAGTGTTTTTTTTCACCCACTGCCCAGCATGTTCTAGATATTTTCGTACTGCATCATTTTATTTTACCTTATTTTTATCTTCCTTTTTGTGTGGATCTTTATATTTATCCTTGATCTTTTTTTATTATGTCTGGTCAAAGCTGCTGGGAATCTTAATTTCTCTTTGGAGATTAATAAAGTATCTATCTATCTATCTATCTATCTATCTATCTATCTCATACCTGATTCAGACCAATCGACCTGCTCATCAAGTTCTTTTCAATCCTGTTAATGAGCCATTCATTGCAGCCAGGTGTGTCAATGTTCAGAAACATCTAAAACATGCAGGGCATGGGGGTCCTAAGGAGCGGGATTGAGAAACACCGTTCTAGAGGAAGCTGGAATTATTATTTGAGGCAGAAACCAAAATGAAGAACTTAACAAGAATGACTAATAATTATAATAAAAATGTCAATCATTTGAACTAAAGCTACCTGCAGGTGCCACCGGTTTATTACAGTTCAACTTTTGGAAAATCAATTAAGAAAGTGAAATGGTTCATTTAAAAAAAGAAAAGAAAAAAAATGTAAAATCATATCAGTTAAATGTCATGGGAGCTTGGTTTCCAAGCATATGAAAATATGCATGGGGGGGGGGCACAATAAAGATATATCATTAAAAAAGGTCATCTTCTTTAGACATCTGAGTGTCAGTTTCTTTGAAGATAGCTGCCAAGAAGATCCTCTCCCTCCCTCTTAAAATAAAAATCAAAGTTGATTTCTTGTGGGGACAATATGCCCTTTTACTGAGATCTAGTTCAAATGAATGCAGTGCACCTTTGATATCTGTGCTCATACAGGATACAATCATCAAGCGATGCAAGCGGTAACTACACAAACCTCCTTTGTACACCCACACATAGAGAAAGTAGTAGACTTCCTCTTTTCTCCACAACATCACAACCAACTACTTCACAATCAAGCTGATAAATCGTCTTGCAAAATGGAGGTGCTTGTCGTTTTCAACACTACATTAGCAAAATACCTCTCGTGTCTGTGAATTAAGTTGACAATAACGAAACTGCCAGTGGACCATAAATGGAAGGTGGGAATAAAATAAACAGGGCAGCTGCCTCCTCACTGCGGCATGGGCTGCAGTGTAGAGAAAGGGCTGTCCAGATGTGGTGGCTGAGCTTATTTTCCAGCATCAGAAACTCTGACGCTGCTCGGAAGGGGTTTCTGTCACTGCACATGAAAGTGCCTACAGAAAGCCTCAAAGCATGGACGTCACTCACCTATCTGTAATGCAGCACTGAAAGGCAGGAGTCTACGGACTTTCCTACAAAGTAATCTAAATGGAAATGTCTGCACAAAGACTATTTAATGAATAATCAAGTTTGTAAGGATGTTGCCATAATCTTAGAAAAGAAAAATGTTCACAATGAGGCCAAATAATGAAGCAGTGGTGTCTCTATTTTCAGTGTTCACTTCATCTATAGAAGTAATGGAGGTGAGACGCTCATCAGAGCTTGTTGTCAAGTTCTGTACGATGACCCATTAATTTCAGTCAGGCGTGTTGGAGCAGCTAAACGACAAAAACCTGCAGGATAGCGGCCCCTCGAGAACCAGAGTTTGACATCTGTGCTTTAAGAGGTTGTGCTCAGCCTTTATTGAACATCACTTTCATCAGATACATGAAGCTGCGCATTGAGAACAGATCATGTCATTTAGATCCCATCTTTGCTTTCACATGTCCAAACTGAGGCAAACGCTGAGCTCAGAGATCTTTGTGAACATATTTGGGGTTAATGATTCTGTTGATAATGAGATCCTGCTAACTAGACGGTGCAGAGACAGCAAGGTCAGCAATCCACCCGCAAACGGCTTTGAACAGATGCTCCCTTGGAACAAAACACAGACACTCTGATGGAGTCCTTCCTTCATCTACAAAGTCTGTGGTTTGTCAGCAGACGGGAAGAAGCCATTTAGCAGTCATGCATCAGCCTGCAATGACTTTTACCAAAACTAAGAAATAAATCCAAGACACACTGATGCCATTTTTTGTTTTTTTTTTCAGCATTATTGGCAACGAAAAGAAGTGCATAACCCCTTGAGCATTCAGCCCCCGAGAGAGAAAAGGGCATTCCCTCCCTCCCTCCCTCCGGTATTTGTCTGCAACGCGCTCTCACAAGGCAGGAAGTTCACAGCTAAAAGCGAAAGAGATGTTATCTGTGGCAAGACGTTGCTTTTTTCCATGAAGTCATCACAAGCCCCTGGGTAGAGTGGCTGGCTTGTAACAAAAGGGCTACTGTTCGACTGGCACAATGTGCCACTCAACTCCACAGCTTGGCCACACATGCAAATGACAGGCCAGGAGTGAAAGGTGTGCCGATGTCAGGCTTGAGCTTGAAAAATAGCTTGAAAATACTCCTCAATCACCAGCGTGTGTATATAAGATGATGAAGACCGGGGTTCGGAGACCTGTGTCAGACAGCTGCCCCAAGATCTATACTCAAGAGAAGTTGTAGTTACTGTTTTAACTGCAGACCTTCCACCTTCTGGGATCTTTATCACTAAAAAATAAAACTCAACTGAAATGGCTGGATACATCTAGTTTCCTCTGTTATCTTGTAATATGAGCAGTAAACTATACCGAAGGCCATGTGAAGAACAACTGCTAAAAGTGAAAACAGGTTGTTCAAGATTTTCCATTTCAATATATTCAGTTTCATCATCTTCTGCCCTGGCAGACAGAGCCTGCCTGCTCTTCACTTCCTGATCCCTGCATATCAGTCTGGGATGTCTACTCCCTCTCTCTCTCTCACGCACACACTATCAATACTTGGTCTGAGAGGGTTTTCTTCTCAATGAGCTTGTCTGAGAACTTGACATACCCTCATGTGGACATGTGGCCTTCTTAGGGGGCCTGAATGAATAAATAAAAAAGTAGGTGTAATGCTGCAGTAGATCCGAGTTTAATCATGTGTGTCGCCTTTCCAGTTGCGTTATTATTCGTTAACTTTAACAAATGCCATGTGTGTTGCACGATTTCAGGACAGGCATGTGCATCAATCAATGTGCACTTACATCTTTACCCCTGTGCGTCAGAAGGAATAGCCCCGTGTTTGTTTTTCTTTTACGCGCACGACCTGCCTCATCTTGAATTTTAACGGCTGTGAGGGATTTCCTGGCAAATGAATCGATACAGGCTGGAATAGGCTACGCACCCCCTTTCTCTTGGATTGAAATGAATGAAGAGTGAAAAAATGTCACTATAAAAACTACTCACCGTTCGGTCCATATTTCTCCAAATGGACTTTAACCTGTTCCAGAGTCAGTCCAGTGTTTTCGTTCACGCCGAAGTTGTCTAAAACTTCAGCTGAAGACTTAGTGTGCGCATTTTCCATCTTGGTGGACGGGGACTTATATGATCAGATCGAAATGCATGTAGTTGAGTACCATCTATTGTGGCAGTTGCAGGGTGCGCGGATGTTGGGGGGGGGGGGGGTTGAGGTGAGGTAAGGGGGAGGGAGCGCTAGAAACAGCGGTAATTTCCACCGATGGATGTTCAAGCGGTCGGTGTTTTGCTGTGCCACCTGTACCCCCCTGTAGGCAAAAAAAAAAACCTCCGGATCCGCGGTTCAGGCGCTGCTGTCCTTCTATCGATCGGCTGCCGCGGCTACTTCATCTCCATCTGAAGGTGTGCTGTGTCTGTGGCGCCGCAGACTGCCTCTTGGCTGTTGAGCACTCCCTCCTACGTTCCCATTGGTTGCGCGTACCTGAGCGCATGATCCCGCTGTCTCCTGCTACGTATCGTGTGTGCAGTGGCGCAGGTTAATGACTTTCACTTATAATGGCTTGTTCTTGAAAGAGGAATTTATCTTTTTGCCTATAACTCTAGCAGCCCCTCTCATCTCCAGGGGCGCTACAGTGTGTCGTTTAAGGACACTCTTGAACAAAAAAACAAAAACAAACAAAGAAAAAACTTTTTTTTTTTGTTTTTTTTTTAGAGCTCGCAGTATTCAAGACTGCTGATGTTTATGTGGGAGCAGTTTAAAGAGAAATAATACCTATGACCTCAGTCCCGAGGGCATCTGCTCAAACGTCAGTTTACTCGCTCAAACCCATTTATGTTTCCTCAGAAATTCTGAAAAACAAAAAATCAGGCAAACGTTCCCCCTTTTCTTTAAAGAGACACCGGAGATTCCACGGAGCTATTTTCAATTGGGAAGCTGTCCTCAACAACTAACAAAGGATCACAGTATGATTTGGAAAAAATTTGAAAACAATTCTGAGAAATCTGCAAGGAAAACCCACCCAGAGGAAACCATGTCATCACCTTTAAAGTGCATATTAAAGTCATGCATCTCTTTTACCTATTAATGGGTATCTTTGTTAGATATGACCACTTTCTCAGTCTAGCAGGAATATTTGGACCACAGGATTCTTTTTTTCTTTAAAAAAAAAAAAGCTGCTAAAAAAGTTCCCCTCTCTCTTAAGTGTGTACACACCAAAAGCCAAGTTTATTGATACAGCACGTTTCATACATAAGGCTCCCCAATGTAATCAGACAAAACAGACAAGAGAAGTTATATGCCAACATCATCATTTACATTATCACGGCAGAAATAATGTTGATGTTAATTATTTTAATTCAAAGCAGAGGAAAATAAAATAAAAAGTTTTGAGACTCAAAACTTTTAAATCAGAACCATTCTTTTCACTCCACCTGCAATGCTGAACAATAGGAGGCCCAAAATGGAGCCTTAGTGAGCTCTGCATGTCATCTTTGTTTGGGTAGATCTATAGTTACCAACCAATACAAAGCTATCCCTGTCTTTCAATATTCAGCTAAAAGATTTAGGAACAGTCATAGTTCTAAAAACTATGATTGCAGGATTTCTGTCAGGTTTCATAATGAAGGTTTCACAGTACAAGAGGAACCATTTGTGAAATAATAGTGTGGCAGCTGATTCAGACTGTGTGCACGTATACATTGATTGGTTGAACAAAAGTGCAGCGCTGCAACAACTATCACAAAATACATGTGTATGGGTTAGTATGTTAGGAATTGATGCAGGGGGTTTTCTGATGGTTGTGGGGGCTGAAGACCTCCCAGAATGATGTGTCTTCTTGAGCTTTTTCCCTGATTGCATTCAGATAAGAATGCTTAAGTAGCTAAACAGGCAGTCGGTGGGTATGTGATGGCTTGAATTTAATCCAGTACATGTATGTAGCTTTATTAATCCCTGGGCTTCAATGTCACTCTATTCTGCAGTATTTTGTTCAAGTTTTTACAGGACATAGGAACTACAGAAGACTCTAAAAGTTGTTCTATAAACTACAGTCAGCTGGAGTTTCTAAACTGGGAGAAAACTAACTAAAGTTATAAGAACTATGAAAATGTTCCTGTGGTGTGAAAGCACCCAATATTGACCATGTCAATTTGTGTGATTTGACTCACCAACCAAATGTTAATTTAGCGGTGATGCAAGCTTTTTCATTTACAGTCTAATTCAAGAAAGACCATGAAAGTGTTTTCAAGGGAGCTCCCATGTCCTCAAGTAGCCTCAGAGAGTCCCGAGAAATATTACTTGTAAAACAAATAGATTTAACCAGCAGGAAACCCCAAACCAAAGAGTTAATGTCCATGAATAGAATAAATACAGTGGAATCTAATTTGCACAACAGCTAAATGAATGCTGTTTCATTGCTATGAAAGCATGCTGTCCTGTCAGATGAGAAGTGATTACAATTTTAAGCAGCACAATTGGAGCTAAACAGAACATCACAAACTCTGACAGATGTGCTCTCTGTCCTTGTGATATTGCCAGTTCCTTCAAGGAGATTTGACAAGAACATCCTTCTCTGGCCCATTCTTGGCTGCACTGCTGTTGAGAAACAGTCTTTGAGCCATCAGGACCAAGGCTGAATACTAGTAAGTCAGAGGAAATTTAAGAGGACCTAAACTTTTTAAGAGGACAGTTCATTTTAAATAGAAATGGACTATAATAAAATACTTCCACCTCCAAATGATTTAACGTGTAAAATGCAGAATAAAACAAAGCACAAGAAGTAATAATTAACTCAGCAAAATACACATAAAATCTTAATGAAATATAACATGAACAAAAAGAAATGGTCTCTTGTGAATTTCTTTTAGATTTCACCTCTTAAAAATCTTTCTTTTCACACTGACACAGCTACATACAGCAAAATATGAGGAAACTGTATTTTTACTTGTTTTGTGAAATCATAAGAGAAGCCCCTTTGACACCTTCAAGCTCTCTGTTTCAGGACTAAAGACAAAAAAATCTAACCAATCAACATTTTACAGTGGAAGATCGGTACCAAAATGATGCAGCAACGATCAATAACGACAGGTCCTATTCACATATTGGATCCACAGATAGCACTTTGTTGATCTGATTGTTGGCAGTTTGCCTGAGTAACAGTACAGTAATAGAAAGATGCAGTATCAACATCCCTGATGTCTTCATGATGTTGGTTTCTGAGAAGGATTCTCTCAAATATTTATGTGTAAAATAACCACCTAGCGTGTTAAATTACTCCATTTCCCTCAGACACAATGGAGTGTGCTGATTACTGAATGGTTTATCTTATAAAACCAATAGTTTTTGCCAAATATACCACAGACATACAGCAAGATACTTCCCTTTTAAACCAAGAATTTTCAAATCTTTTCATGGCAAAAAGTTTTGGGGAGTGAAAGGAGCCACTTGAGTCTTCTCCAGCACTCTTTTATGCGTCTTGCGTCTTAATTGAAATCTATTCGACACATTCACTCAATGTATTTAATGGAAAAGTGTGTCCAAACCTTTGAATGGTAGTATATATTACAGCTTCAAATTACTATGCAAACTTAAATTTGGATGAAGTTTACACTCAATAATCTTTGGCACACATTATCATATGAGAGCAGACAGGAAATAGACTGAAAGCTCACACTAGCACGCACTGAAAACAGAGCTCAGACTACCATACGCTAATTGATAAAGAAATATTTATTATTATCAGATACTAAAATATTCCCATGTCAGTAGGGAACTTATCTTTCTTTTAGGAACAATCTCATCCAGAGCCAGCCCAAGGCATAATGAGCACCAACTAGAAGTAAGATTTCAATGTCAGTCTGTAAAATATTGAAAAAAGAAACAACTAAAATGAAATAAAACTAGCACGAAACAGTTTGGAGCCATAATAACTGTACATAAAGCTTGGTTGAACTTGAACTCTTAAACCCAGTTTCATGTAAAAAATAATGCAACAGAAACAACAGCAGTTCATCATAAGTTAAGATAACATGAGTAGTTGGGGGAGCTGAAACATCCACCATCTCACCCAAAGTCAGCTTCATCTATTAAAGGTTAAACATTTATTGATGTTATGGCAGAAGTTTAATGATTTTGCAGATTCATCATCGACTGAGGGGAGACTATATATGTAAGTAGGGAAACTGCTGCTCCAGATTTGCCTTTCCTCACTTCATCTTTGGTGGAAGGTTACTGCAGCACAATCTCCTCTCTTCGAAATGGGTCCACTGTTGGAGATCACAAGTGCTGGACTGGGATCTCAAATGCACAAAGGAACAGGGTGCTCTAGATCTGTCCTTGTTCACAGCTGGCCTCTTCTCTCACAGCAAAAAGGAGTATTTGTGTCAGGAGCTTATGTAACTTCCAGAAGCGCTGTTTGGAGCTACTTGAAGTTCCAGGATGTGAAATACCTACATGTGCCCTATCTTTTCCATCGTTTTGATATTTCAATCCAAAATCAAAAACAAGACAACACAACAGCTATCCACAGACAGTCGTAGCCATAAGCGTTTATCAACATCTACAACTCGTTGCCTTCTAACATGCACAGTGAAATGATCTATAAGTTAAATCAACATGGCATGAAGTTCTCTATAAACGTGTGGGTTAACTGCCTGCATGAGCTGAAGGCTTTGCATCAGATATAATAGTGACATAAATGTCAAAGAGAACCCCTTCAACGTCAAAGCTCTTATAAAAAGGAAATCCCCACCCCAACCCCCTCTTTGGCTCGCTCCCTCTTTCCCGTCAGTGGCATACACTGGGGGACTGTACTGGTCTCACGGCCAGTCACACAACATTTTCCACACAGCACTGTCAGCCCTCCAAAAGCATTTGCCTTCCTCTTTTGCTTGCAGCGCTCATTTGCATGAGGGAAATGAGCTATGGCCTCCCAAGCATGAAAAACAGACTTTCTCTCCACCTCCTATTGCAAACATGTATTAAGACCATTTAAGATGAGTCGGCCGGTTCTTGCTTTGAGATATGAAAACAGGATAATTTTCATATCGGCTAGGAAAAGCAGCAAGTCTCATAACAGCTCAGGTGCAGACATGCAGACAAAACAGCTGCTCCTGCCATTGACTTTGAATCAAGGAGATAATGGTGATGGGAGTCGACCAAAGTCTGGAGCAGCTGTACCTGACAAGCAGCCCAAGTGGCAAGTCATCCCCGCCCAGCCACCTCTCCATTAATAAACCTCCCTTTTCTTCCTTTCTCTCTCTCTATCTCTGTCATTCTCTCTCTCTCTCCTTCGCCTTTATCCTAGAAGCTTGGCACATCTGTGACAAAGTCATAATTTCACAGTCTGGCACAGCAGGATGCCACGCTGCCTGTCAGGCCCCAAAATGAGAGGGTAATGTTTTATGTCACCAGAGTCTGAGCTCATGTTGATGCAATATAACCTCAGTATTTATGGATATAATTTTCAACAATTAGCTTATAATGCACCACTAAAGAGACACATTTGAAGTATCAGAAATGAAGATTCTGAGCAAATCAAACATAATAAATTATATCCAATTGTTTCTGTTGAAAGAAATCAAAACATTCAAATGTTCATATTTAATTGGGCCTCAGCACTCTGCAGCTACTCCAAAGTTCCATATTTTGGCATCTTTTTTTTTTCTAAATGAATGCAGATTAATTCCTAATTCCAAATTCATTCACATATTTTTCTGTTCTTTGAGTCAGATGTGTGAATGTGTCAGCAAGTGTGACCGAAAAGCAACCCATTAAGACTCGTATCAGCTCGCGGTGGCAAGAAGCATTTCCATATCGTATTCAGAGTGAGGTAACTGTGCATGTAAACATAACCAATGAGTGCAAAACAGGATGAAAAATATTCCCCTTCTGGGCTGAGGCAAGGCAAGGCAAGTTTATTTGTAAAGCACATTTCATGTACAAGACAAAGTGATTTACATAAAACATGAAACGCATTACGGTGGTGTGCAGAGGTCATTTAAAATAAAAAACAAGAGAAAGGGAGAAAGAAAGGATATTAGATTAAAAACTGTATTAAAAACATGATCAAGTTTAAAAATTCAAGCTTGAAAGAAACAGTGCAATGTTATTTTTCTGTAAAAAATAAATAAATAAATCAGGCATTTGTAGATTTATGGTGGTTAGACTCCAATGAGTAGAGACGTCATATAAGCCGTGGAATAAAAGAGATATTAACTGGGTTCTCAGGACTCTGAAGCCAGGGGGAGGAAGAAATGTTGAACAAGATAATCACAATCATTTCCCCAAGATCTTAAGCTAAAGAAATAAAGTTAAAAAAAAACTAAGATTATTGGATAGAAGCCGTGATGTGGAAACTGAAGATGGAATTATTTTGACAACATGGGAAAGTAGAAAACTTGACAGCACTGCTTTCTCCAGAGCCACAAAAAGCCTCATACCACTCCCCCCCCCCCCACACACACTTATAAAGTTGTTCTTCACTCCAACTCGAAGGTAAAAACAGGTTTCTTTTTGAATGTGCATGATGAAAGATTCATGAAGCTTTTCTTTAAGGATTTTTTTCTGATAAATTCTGTGAGGGTGTACTGTGTTGAAATTTTAGAAACTAAACACATCTCTGGCCATACTTTGCATCAGCGTTCAACCTTCCAGTAGCATGGGGATATCTTTACAGTTGCTTTTATGCATAAAGCCCATGGAGCCACTAATGAACAACAATCACAAGCAAAAAGCAGTTAATCAGACCAACCCAAGTAAGGTTGAATGGGTTAAAACTCTAATGTAGGGAATCTTGATCCTGTTTCTAGAGAGCCGGTGTCCTTCAGGTTTTAGAAGTTTCCCTACTGCAACACACCTGACTCAAATCAATGGGTAATTAGCAGACTTAGCTAATTACCTATTTAGCAGCTTGATATCAAGCTCTGCACAAGTCGGAATCTGGTGTGTTGCAGAAGGGAAACTTCTAAAAGCTACAGGACCCGGACCCTTGAGGACCAGAATTGAGAATCCCTCCTCTAAAGAGTGCATGATCTCACCTGTGATCTTTAAGCAGATTGGTTGAAACCTGTCAAACGTGCTGTTTTCATGTTGGTGTATTTTGGTCTTTTGAGAGAAGCTACTGACTTTACAGGAACATATGACTCAAAGTGTACGTCAGCATCATTGCTCCTTTGAACATAGATCAAATGGGCATTTTGAATCAATCCGAGCCATATGACCATGATTAATGATGATATTTCTGGGTGATGTGATTAAACTGCACATCTGACAGCCCTTTTTAAAAAAATTTTTTTACACCTGTCACTGTTCATTTCTCATTTTCTCCCCGCAGCCAACATGCCAATCTGGAAAAGGCACACACATATCATCACCATCATCATCATCATTGCCACCACATCCAGGCAGCCACAGTGTTTGCTGCTCAGTTATTTTAGACATGATGAGTCACGATGTGATGAAGGAGCTTATCTTGTCAATCAGTCCATCTGTAATGGAATCAAACGGGGCATGTGAAGCAATTACTCGAGTCACTGATGATGTGTGTTTAATAGGAAATTCACTACAGATTTGCACTGTCCATCATGGTGGAGCAGCTAGCTTTTATGGTCGTCTTCCAGTTGGAAGGCCCATATGGGAAAGTGTCCTTGGGTGAATACCACACTGCCCCCAGAAGACCAGCTCGGTTCCCTCAACCCAGGATGCTGGCTAAGCTATCAGCCCTCCTGGAACAAGTCTCTCATCTGATGCCTGACACTGTGACAGCACTGGAAAGCCCTGTTAGTGACAGGTTGCTGCACCCCAAGTGTGCAAAGGAGCGTTATCATAGATCCTTTCTTCCTGCAGCTGTCAGACTCTACAACCTGCACTTCTCTTAACAGACCACACAAAACTGAAACACTTAAAACTGCTGTCCCACTTCACAATATCTGTTAATAACAATGTGCAGTTATAGTCAACTGTTCAATATCCGTTTTTTGTTTTGTGGTTATCAGAAACCTCTTTCTGGAAATGTTTGACGCTATCACTAGTTCAGACTGAGTCTTAAAAAGGCTGCTTTTCATTCACAATTTCAGACATGTTAAGTCCTCTGACAAACAAAACAGAAAAATATGTTAATCAGATTCATTGATTAAATTTTCTTGGGAATTTGGTTGAATTAATATACAATGCTTTGTTGTTTTTACCCAAAGATTCATAATATCCCTTGCACTTATTCTTAGTTGATATCAGTTCCCTTTTCTTCTGTTTTTTTCAAACTGTGAAGCATGTACAGAATGCAAAAGACTATTTTAGTCTAGTTGAGTTACATACATGTAGGAATACTTTGACTCCCAACTGCATTATCTGGTTGTGGTAGTCGCGGCTTTAAAAATCTTGATTTTTCACAATTCTGAGCAGTCTGACATGTTCATAGATGACATGTTTAGTCTTGGTCAGACTTACAATTTCTTTCTGGTGTCATGCAAATGAGGATAATGTTGTGTAAAAGAATTAGAAAATAAAGAAAATACTGCAATTCTTTGGCATCAAAGCAGAGGGACCATATCTAAATGTCATAATTCTTGTATTTGTGTCCAATAGCTCATCCCAAATTCCTATTTTCTTTAAAGCTTTCTGCACTATGTTGTCACTGCCCAACAGCCCTTAAAAGACTGCATGCTTTGTCACTGTTTAAGGTCAAGGAGCAAGAATAAATGGACTTTTTTCAGTTATTCAGAGTGAAAAATAGATGAATCATATTTCACACAAACACCAGTGGTGGTTGGTGCTCATCTTACCGAAGCCGCTAGAAGACGACTGTGTCTTACATCATTTTCTTATGAATCAGTCATTTCTCTAGACGGTTTTGATATGATGTTTAGTAAAAATATAGAAAATAGATCAAATATAATAGATTAAATAAAAAAATAGAAAAATATTTGATCAAATTATTAAAGCATTCAATTCACATTGATAAATCTGAGAGGGTTTGAGGATCCAAACCAAGACAATCTTACATCCCAAAGAGATACAGCTAAGGAATAAGCCTGGTGAAGCAAAACACAACACTGACTCTGTGCATGCAGGACATTGGAATGAGCTTCAGTAGAGATGAACAACCTCAGAAAGCTCCTAGAATCTCATGTTAAGCTCTTTGGCATGACCCAAAGTTTGCTGGTTTGACACGCTTTCCACATTTGTTCATTCAGGCATGAAACATGATCAACTACGTGTTTGACTTGACATTGCAACTGTCCAAATAGAGCAGCTGACAACACATTCACAAGTCGGCATGCATAGTTTGAAAGCTGTCATGGATGGTGTCGAGGGGAGAATTCACACTATAATAAATAAAATGTGACAAAGTTCGCAATAAAAGGAAGGAGGTGAAAGTTTGAACAGTTAAACTCTCTTCAACGAGAGCTGCTCTGCTGTGATGTTGATCCTCTGCCTCTTCCAATCAGAACTCCAAGCTGATGATAAAGGAAATCAAGTGCCAGGTCTTTCATTTCCCCCAAAGGCCTTTTATGTAAATAACCAATGAACACGCTTCTTCCCATCATAACACACAGAGCACTACAACAACAGAGGCTGTCTCTTCCTGTCAAACAGTTCTAATTACCAATCAGGGACCCTGGGAAAAGGAAGGTGTGGTGGAGGGAGGACAGGAGTATGTGATGCAGAATGCAATTATGTAAAATCCTGATAAAGGAGAGTACTGGAGGCTGCAGACTTTCCACTGACTTTCTCCAGAAACAATGTTTAAAATTGCATGGTTTATTTCCACTTCATGAAAAAACATCAGTCTATAAAAATATAGAGTGCACATCAGCACAGATCATTATGTTGATATCCACTAGCTAACTAAAAGAGGAAATTTTATCAAGTAGAAACGTAATTTTTCGCACTGATTATGCTTGTTTAACTTATGAATATTTGCAAAATTGTGGCAGCTCGTGAGACAGCAATCACCAACAGTTTATAAAAAAAGTTACTTCCTCAAAAATAACTTGATATATTAAGTTTTATATATATATATATATATATATATATATATATATATATATATATACATATGTTTGTGGGAGAAAAA
>JAOXYM010000016.1:2602456-2617487 GCA_028567055.1 Leptatherina wallacei | reverse complement strand
TCATCGGTCAAATGTTAAAGAAGCTGATGTTACTGTCACTCCAATCCTGTGTTTAGTTCTCCTGGAGCAGTTGTGGATAGTAATAGATAGATATTTCCATATTTGGAAAATATATATGCATTTATTGAGTTATTTTTCTCATCTCATTCCATCAATTTGGATTTTTTATTTATCTATTTTCCCAAAGATCCCATAAGATGATGATGATGATTATTATTATTATCTTTTGTAGTAGTAGTAGTGGTAGTATCCTCAGTAGTAGTAGTAGTAGTAATAATTGGATTACATATTCAAACAGTCCCTCGAGATGACTTTGCGGTGAATTGGTGCCATACATATAAAGCTTGACTGAACTAAATTGAAAAGTGAGATAGATCATGACTTTCATTTCCAAATATTGATACCTTTTATATTTCAGTCTTTTTATTTGACATTGACATATTAAACCCTGAAAAACATTGTTACTGCTAATGTCCCAAGAAAAGTGAAAAACAGACATTTTTCCATGGCTTAGCTCTGTTGCAACATTAAATGGTTAAAAAATGCATTCAATGAAGAATGTTTTATCTCAACTCATAGAAATCATCCTCTTTTTCTCCTTTATAAGTTTTGTTTCTAAAAAATAGGATTAATACCACAGCCTTACTGAAGAATCAACAACATGAAAAAAAACTCATTTTAAAAGTTTCACTATATACACAACATGTCTCCTACTTCCAGTTTATAATGTTCACTTTATAAAATCCTGTTCACATTTTACAGGAAACATACAAATTGCATGTTGGTCTGTGCGTACATCTCAACATATTTTATTTAGCTTATCTTCTGCTTCATTATTTCTGTGATACTAGTTCCTTTGTGCTCATAGTTTGCCTGATGGGTGTCGTTTACATCTTGTGTAGGCGTTTGTCATGATAGGAATCAGCAGTTTTTCTGTTTTGTGGTCCAAAATGAATTTCTCTTTCAGCAAAATGAAGTTTATCTTATCTTGTTTTGCACAGTAAAACATCCAAGTGTGGAAAGACGGCTTAAAAGAGGGGTCTTCAAAGCTGCAATAACATAGTTTTTTGACCACTTATAAACTGTGGGTGCGTCAGAGTGGATATTTTAAGACCGAATGTTGTTGTAGCCCAGTATGCACCTCTCGAAAAGTGTAAACCAAATGTTGCACACATCAACAGCTGGTTGGTCAAACTGGTAATGCTGCATTTATGCAGCATAATGCTTGTTCAAGTGTAATGCTCCTGCAGCACAAACATGTAAAAGACTGGAACTGTGTCAGGTTTGCTCACAATGCTAACACAATAACCAGTATTACTGAAGGTATGTGCTGTGTTTTTCTTTTCAAACTTTACCAGTCTGTCCATAAAGTCAGTTCAATGGTTGTAAACACCTCCTCTAAATTCTCCACTGTCATCAGTTCTCAGTGAAATGGACCATTAATTATGTCCTCACACGTAGTCAAGTAAGATTTAGTGACTTTTGTTTGCAGTGGTGCTCTGCATCAGAAGTAGAGGTACGAGGGTGTACAACAAAGCTAAATTAATAGCATAGTAAACCATATTGAGTTTAACCATCAGTCTTTTCAGCATCACCAACATGGCTTTTATCTGACTCATCCACCATCCTAACTTAGGCTGAACTGACATCCTGCTATGGAACAGAGTTTAGGATTAAATTGTATGAAAAATGTGCCATCATTTCACTGATTCTTTTCAGATGAGCCCTAAAGCAACAAGACTGAGACATTTCTGGAGTGGTCATTGTCCTGCAGCATCCCCGGGCTTAAAAAAACCCCAACACATTTCACATCTATTTTCCCCAGCCCGGAGCATCATGTGACACTTTACGACACTGTCACACCCCAGCAACTGGATATCAACACACTGGTGTATACACACTATGAGCAATTTAGCATAGAAATGCTAGAGGACATCTTTAAAAGAAACGAGGAAAAGATAGAGAGAAAGTGACGGAGCAATTAGACAATAGTCAACATCGCACTGACTTTTTTACTGGCTGGAGAGAGTTCAGAGAAGAGACAGGATGCTTGAAGGATGCCAAATTAGCTGTCGTTAGGGGGTGCCAAAGTTCAGTAATGTTGCTCTGAGCATCATCAGCTATATATATACAGTCATTGATCATCAGGCAAAAGAACTGAAAGTCTGAAATTGTAAAAACATTGAAAACCCTTAATTGATATTGAATAAATGTCAGTTTATGAAATAACTGACAGAAAATAGTAATATTAATTACTAAATGAATGTTCTATTAATCCCAAATGGGAACTTCTTTCTCTGCTTTTAAGCCCATTCTAGTTGCACTGGGAGCAGTGGGGCCATATCATGGTGCCAGTTGGGAACAGTTGTGGGTTAAGGGCCTTGCTTAGGGACCCAGAATGGTTTACCCACATGGACTTGAACCCAAGTTCTGCAGGGCAAATCAAGAATTAAACTATTATTTTAAGTTATCTCAAAAGTATCTAATTCAAATATTAACCAAATATTATTAGAATTGCCAAACTTAACCATAAAATTTTAATTCTGTGACTTCTTTTTAACATTTAACTTGGTCAATATTTGACAGCTGATGGGTTTTATTATTAAAAATCAGCCCTTGTGATCAGAACTCAGTGATGAACTCACAACGTATCTTCTTAGCTGAAGTAAAAAGGCTGTTTTGAATATCCAAACCTCTCTGAGTCAGAGGGAAAATGGATGTCCTAGCAAAGAAGCTTTGAAATTACCATTAAACAGCAAAAATTTTGGTTGTGTACTATTGAAACCATGCTTTCAGTTTGTGACGCAGAAAGACTTTTTACGCCATGTCTTGTCCTGACTAACAAGTAGGCTACAGCAGCTGATATACTGCTAATACGTGGGATATCTGATCCAACATATCTTAGAAAATTAATTAATAGGCCTATATATCAGAGAATATTTGATCAATTAAGATATTGCTTTGATTTTTATCAAAGGCTTTTGTAATTTCAATGTTATTATGGGTAATTAGAACAAAATGTGCTTCTTATGAAATTAAAAGGTTAAAGAGGTTATTGTTTGGCTGTTATGACCAAAACAGATATCAATTCAGTAATTTGGACACTCATTTCATTGTTTAGCAGCATCCCCCTCTCTGTTTTTTGTAGTTATCTTGATATTATACATACTTCTCGTTCATAAAGCCGGTTGTTTTTCAGGTGACTGCTGGACTTTATGCAGAGGAAGTCTGAAACGACAAGATCAAATGTCCGTAATATGCTAGTGTGCACAGAGCCTGCAGAGAAAAGTTTGTACAAAACTTGTGCGTAATAAGCATAGACATAATGTACCTGATATAATTGAGTATAAGGTTTTGATGAGCCAGCTAAGACAAAAAAATAAAATAAAATTCTTTTTAAAAGGCACTGTGAAGATCTGGCAATGAACAGTGGTGAAAACCAGAGGGGAGGGTAACGACCACCTGAATACAGTTGTGATCAAATCAACCAACAATACAGAGTTGTGGAGTCAAAGATAGAACATTTAAAACAACAACAAAGTCAAGACTTTTCCACATGGCTGACACATTAGCAAACAGTTTTAGTTTTTTCTACTTTAGACACAGAACAACATTATCATGCATTAGTTGGAGTTTGAGTTCAGCAGCTTCAGGGCTAAATTAGAAAAGCATCCTCTTCATGTGGGTATTTTTTCAATGCTTTGTTGAACTTTACTACAACTCTCATGAAATGTTGTACATTTTATACGTTTGATCCTATAACGTGTACTTAGAAAGTAAAGGGGGCCTTGGAGTGAAATCTCCTCTAAACTCCCAGCTAAACACACACTGGTGTTTGGTCAGGAGCCTGCTGTGTACGTTTTAAATGCAATAGGACACCCCAAACTATCACTATTGGATGTGCAGAGTTCTCCAAGTTGATCATTTAATAGTTGCAGGTGAAAACATTAAATGAAAAACAATAGGGTTAAGTGTGGTAGTCGAACACGAGTGGCTAAATAATCCTAAGTTAGAGTTGCATACATCAGGCTCATCAGCTTTAACCCACTTATTCACCTTTTTTTCATTAAAGGATTACAATGTGTAACAAAGACAGATCAGTCCTGCCTTGAGCTGGCAGTGTCGAAAGAGCTGAAGTTTTAAATAAATCCACCTTGGTAGGTTTTCCACAGCCCTACTGACAGGCAGAAAGGTAAACAATCAGTACTTAAAACATCTTTCCTCAGCTTTGTGGTTGCACCTTGGCCCTCCAGCTTGGATAAGGAAATTAGAGTTTTACTCACAAAACTGTTGGAAAGTCTTTGGTTTGGTGGTTTAGGTTGAGGCTTTATTATTGTCTTGGTTTGATGGCAATTATTTTTTTGCTTTTCTTCCTGTGTTTAACCTCTCAGTTAAATGATGACATATCCAGAGTTTTTAAATGCTTTCTCCTTCTCTTCCTTTTTCAAAACACTACACTTTTTTTAAAACTAGCTTTACAGCAAAGAAGCTAGAAAGCCACAAAGTCTCCACACCAACCCAGTCCATTGAATACCAGCACAATACGGCAGGTTTCTTTTCATCCCCGTGTAGCGGTGCTTTTTACCCACACCTGCGATGTTTGTTCACTTCCAGTCATTGCCTGTGAGTTTTACAGTAAAGGAAAGAATAACAGGAAGGGGAGGAGTGATACTTGAAGGCAGGTGGGTCCAAGATGCTGTCAAAAACTGCTGGTGTTCCAGTCACACAATTTAGATGAAAATAGCTCCACTGTGCAAAGCTTTCACCAACCTACCATACCGAGGTTCATTCTTAACAATATCTGGACTTCAGAGAAATTCTCAAGTGAATTGAGAGGTTTTTCATGTGAAGAGCCGATAGAAAACAACAACTTTGAATCAATTCATATTACTCTACGATAATGTGAACAAAGAAATAACTAAGTTCAATGAAATTTGGTCTCTTGTGAGTCTTTATGATCTGGAACAAACCAGTGAGGAGTCACTTCAACTGGACCCTAAGAAGAGTCTCTTTAGCAGAAAGTGCTTATGAAAGGATAATATTTCTTCATAAAACCCCACTTTTTCATTTACCAGATCTGAAAAACATTTATCCTCTGGGAATAGCTACAACCCTTTGAAAATCTCCTTGAATACCACTGAAATGTCTGACACAGAGGAAACTTCACAGAAGCCAACAGTGTGTTTGTTTGATAAATTAATCGAATGAATGAAAACTAAAGCGACCAATCTTCTTTTAAGACATGCAGATCTCTCTCAGACAGTTGGATTTGTCTGTGGGTCTGACATAGATTAATGACGTGCCTCTGCAGATGTTTTTCTTTCCTGTGAAGCTGCTTCTCTTACTATTTCTTCTGGGAAAACACTTTCATCTGCAGCTTGACTCCTATTTTGTATTTGCTTATGGAAAAAAACTTTAAATGCATCTATTTTTTTTTTTTTTTTTTTACATTTTTAGGAACACTGCTGAATGACTGATCAACATGACAAGGATGACAACTTAAGAAATAGTAAAATAAAATCTATATATATAACAATGATCACATTAAAGTATTGATTTTAAATAAAAGTGTTTATGACTTGGTTACATATGACTATATATCGCAGTCTTTGAACCCTTCCTACCTGGATTTGCTCGTGTATAATGGCACAGTTGTACGTACTCAGTCATGAATGTGAGTTTCTACCTGCACTGCTTCTTGACCTTACCTGTCTGGTCATGCTCAACTCATCTTCTCAGGGATGTTTTCCTCTCGTCAGAGGCCCAGCAACACTGGCTGAATTTTAACAGAGAAGGCGAGGGGACAGGGGAGATGCCTTGTTTTGCCTTAATGAGCTGCCACGCCGTCAGGCTCAGATAGATAATTAACCTTGATGATTTATCATGTCATCGTATCATTGGAAGGAACTCCTGTGCGAGTCTCTGTGGACTCAGCAGAGCTCTCCAACTGACATCCGAGTGTTTCTGTGGCCGCAGGTGTGAGACGGAGTGGAGGGAAATGAGGAAGAGAGGAGGAGTGATAGTGATGGAGGTCAGAGAGTAAGCCAGCGGATGTTGATACCTCAGGGAGAGCTGGTCCTCTGGGATGTTTCATTCTTTTTATAGTCTGTGTGGTTAGACCCCGGGGACTGATGTTATTCCATACAATCTGCCTGACACCTCATTTCTTTTTCATTTCCTTTCCGTTTCTGTCGTTTTCCCTCTTAAGGTAAGCCAGCATAATGCTAATGTTTGTATTCAGAGGGCTGAGTTTTTCCCATGACTTTCCCTTTCAGTGGCTGAGAAGATTGTTCAAGTAAACACTGCACGCTCTACATGACTTTCTCTCTCACTGTTCTGCTGCCTGGGGGAGGCAACCCTGGGAGAGTCACCGTTTATTTCACTGCTATCAGATATTAAATGGCAGTTGTGACATAACGTTTGAGATTTATGTAGCGAGGAACACATCAAGGAAATGCCTGCTTGATGAGGGATACACAAACACTAGTTATGTAAGGAAATTCACGTATGGAATATGAGAACAAGGATCGAGGTATACTCAAAGACATCCATGTGAGTGATGAGAATACAAGAAACACAAACACTCAGGCAACGTACGGCACAACCTACAAAAACAGTGAGAGGCTGCATCTTGTCTGTGGGTGGTTCGAGATGAGCAGACAGTCCAGCTTAACAAGCTGTGAGCCGAGCTGGAGCTTTCTAAACTCCAACCAGGTTCTGAGGAGGGATAGAGCAGAGTTGTCACAGCTTCAAAGCTCACCTCCTGTTTCTCCATCTATCTCTCTCTCTGTCACACACGCAAACACATCTGTAAACACAGTGGGTTTCCATCAAATCCAGTGACATCCTCCACTTATTTGTCCAAAAACTCTGTCTGACTGCACGCTCCAAATTGGGAGACACAAGTTTTATTATTAGAGAGGCTTAACCACAGTAACACAATGAACTGGACTTCTTGTCTTATAGTCTGTTTTAATTTTAAGTCCTAAGTATGCTCCTTTAATCTGATTGTGCTGCTCCCTCCTCAGTGGTGGTAATGAAGCATAATACTCTGATTAAGTACACAGATTTAATAACATCCCTGCTTGTTAATGTTTTAAACAGTGTGTGTGTGTGTATGTGTGTGTGTGTGTGTGTGATTAGCTCATAAGATAAAACACTGCAGTAAATCAAAGCATCCAACAAACACTCATTTAGGCTTTGCTGGGAAAAAAAGGAAGCAGCTGACCCCTAATTAGATGGCCCCTGAGTATGATATAAAAGGATCCAGGTGTATCAGTGACATATTAACAAATTATATCAACAAAAACAAATTCTAAAACTTAGATTTTAAGACAACTCAGTGGAGGAGTTGGATTTCAAAGTACTTTTTTCCAAAGTTAGTGAATTACATACAAAAGTTTGCAACTGGCACAACCACAGTTTACAAAAGCAGGCTGGAGAATCTGCAAAGAAGCTGAGTAATGTATTGTTCTGGATGGAGTGCCTTGCTAAATGGCCAAGTACATTTTACTAACCTTCAAAAAATAATTAATAAAAACAATTCTTTTCAGTGGAACTCTGAAGTGATTATACCAGCCTTTTATAAAGCCACAAGCTTCCTCTCACAAAAACGTAATTCTTACCTAACAGAGCATTTAAGCTGCTGCTGTGGAATAAAATGTTATCACTTAACCAAACTACGTTGTTAAAATGCAATAATCTATCATTAACACATATGTTCCAAAACAACCAATCTAGATTTGTCTGGTGATGTTAAAGAGTGTTTTTTGTCAAACTGATGGCTTTTATAGAGCATTAATGGATTTAACATGTACAAAACACATTGCAAATTGAGTGAGATAAATCCTGCTCACCATCAAAATTCCCTTAAGTCATCTAGTCATTATGAAGTTGGTGGTTAATGTTGACTAAATGGGCTGAGCAGGTAAGCTTCCTGCTCTCTGTGTTAGCATTGCTGACAGGCAAAGGTCAGAATGAGGATGAGGTACAATTCATACATCAGCTCATTTCTGCTTGTAGTCAGTAAGAAGTTTAAAACTTTGGCAATTACTTTCTTTTTTAAACTTTACCCTTAGAGACCTTTAAAATATGCATAAGTGCAATAGTTTTCTCTTCAGTGTTAAATAGATGAGTTCTAAATCCTTAGAAAATACTGAATCTAACAATATGCAAATATTGCTCTCCAGTGTGCAGATACTGGAAGTTTAAGTTTCCACATTTCACTTCTGTGCATTGTGGACTGGATCATCGCTGACTGCCGACTGGTTTTAGTGTCACAAATCATGCTTGTGGTAAAAGTGTATGTAAAAAGAGGCGCTCCCCCCTTCAGTTTATGAATGTAAAAAGCAGCTCGCTGGTGTCAAACTCTGCACATACTGTATATCATTTAGCACAGAGCAGCCTAAACATCCAAGAGAAGTAACAATTCAAACAGCACATTCTCGGGGGAAGGGGGGACTTAATGTAGGACAGAACATTTCCTGCTGTCTTAGCTTTCTGAGGATGTGATACTTAGAATAAGCAACTCAAAAAGTTGGTGCACACAAACTTATATTGGAGGGAAAAAGTCTCCTGTGAGACTTTTGTGATGTGTCTAAAGTCTTTCTCTGTGCCCAGCTTGGTTAATAAGAATATCTTTCATGTTTATTTTATCTTGCCAACTAGACTTCATTGCATGCATTAGTTTTAGAATCTGTGGGAATTTCATGACACCTGTGATCTTTAACCCCTTAGTCAACACCACATCAACAGCCCTTGTTCCCTTTTAGCTGATAAAACCACAAGGGCAAATGATTACTTTGAGGAATCTGTCAAATACTAGAATATGGAGCTAAATTGATAAAAGCCACTTAAAACTTTACGGTAAGTACAAAAGTCTCATGTTGAGAGCAGAAAACTTAATCAGAGACATTCCACACTATAGTATTTGTATTTCTTAATTTTTCCATTGGTTTTTTATTTGGTGTTTATCTAACTATTTGTCCTTTCTTATTTCTACTGCAGACTCAACACAGGAATTCATTTGAGCTTGTTCGTGAGGACAAATGTCAAATTAAAAATCTGAATCTTGAATCTTGTCCAGAGGCGGAGTCGGCTTCTCTGGTCCCTGATTCATCTAGGATGGATCATCACACAGTGGTAACATGTATTGTGGGCAGACCACGTCAGTACCGAAAATCCTTTTTGGTAGAAAACAAACATTGTGTGATCTGGACCAAAGGAACTATTTGGACTGTTGAAATAACATAAGAACATTGTACACATTACACATAAAATAATTACAGAGAAGTTGGATGATTTCAGTTCAAGTTTGTCCCTGATTTTAAAGTGGAACAAAATCAAGCTGAATCTGATAAATAATGAGATTATGTAGGTACAGAAAAGCTATTTTCCAGTCAGCAATCAATGAGCTATGTTGGACATCGTTCTTCCTGCCTGTGCATTGTTGATTACAGCATTAACAAACAGACCATCATGTTCTGATCTGGTTCATCGAGTGAGAAATCTGAACTATTGAAATGAAAAAAAAAACTTTATTTATCCCTTTTGAGGGAAATTATTGGTGTGGTATCCAAAGACTCCGTGCTCACACTACAATTTATTAAATAGATTAACCCTTAGAACGTCCGCTTGGCACTTTGATACCCTCATCAGCTACTTCAAAAAATCATGTTGTGTTTGTCCCTCTGAAGCAGAAAAGAAAAGAAAAACTCTGACCTGTCGACAGATCAGGTATCAGGTGGTATCACACACCAAGACAATGCATTCTTTGGCTGTGTGGTGGGCTGTTAAATCATGCTGAAACATGCCACTGCCATCAGGGAATACTGTTGCCATAAAGTGGTACACATGCACAGCTGAGTTGAGCTACAGTCAGAGTTTGGATCACTGTCCTTGTCCCTGTGTACATAGACGGAAGCAGAATCCAGTTATTGACTGAAACATGTCAGACACTCCGAGGCTGTGGGCTGTGAGAGATGTCATTCTGCTATCTTTCTCTGTGGTAGATCATTGTGCATGTAAGTACAGCAGTGTTGTCATTGACTTACTTGAAAGGTGATTTTAACATCATATCAATAAACATCAGGATTTATCAGAGCAAAGTGACAGTCAAATTCATGTAAATGCTTTGTGTGAGCCCGAGAGCTTCTCAATCACAAATTCCAGCAAACATTCGAACATCTGAAAAACAGAAAAATTGTTCAGGAAAGCTGGTGTTATTGAGTATTATTGAGGATTCGAAATAACCTTCCAGTCATTGGACAACCTGCTCTACCACCTGAGCCACTGCCACCTGAGTTTGGCAAAATTCATATTAAATTGAACAGTTTTTACAGGAAGACATACCTCAGATTGAGTGTAGTAGAGCATATTTATGTAGGAAAGAAAATATAATGTATGAAACCACTATAGCTTTTTTCCATTTCTCCATGGTGCAGTTCCGATGCTCAGTAAAGGACGTTTTCATCGGCAGACAGTGGTCAGCATGACCTCTCTAATTGGTCTGCAGCTTTACACCCTCAACAGCAATAAAGGTGCTAAATTCTGTATCTCCTTACCCATGCAGGTCCATGCATCATCCAGCCAGAAGCCAAGACCCTGACCAATTTTCTCATCTTAGAGGTTGGTATAAAAAAACCAACCCTAAGCAGGTTCCATCGTGACAAGATATTAATGTTATTTACTTAAGTTGTAAGTGGGTAATTGTTGACTATTAATGGATAGTTTTCTGATTGCCACACCTGTTTTGGATCAAATAAACTGCTTTGAGATTAGAGTGCTGTTAATCCTGTCTTGGCAGTGCGTTTTGTTTATTTCACCTACTTGCTTTCCTCTTGTAAATGCTGCATTTGGTTCCTTTTCAACCTTGCATTAGGACAAATCTACAAATACCAACACCTGTTCGTGGACAGTCACGCCTGATTCGATGATGCATCTCATCATTATATGATAAACTTCTGGGCTTTTTGTTTTTTTGTGGCTTTCCAGCTTTTTGTACTGATGCCCACATTCTAATGGTTGTTGTTGTTATTGTTGTTCATGCAGCGGCCTGACCATGACACCTACTAAAAGGGTTACATTCACAGCTAAATAAATTGTTCACACTATTAATGTACCGTTCTGTCCTGCTTTCATAGAAAAAGCTATGGATCTGTGCTCGTACACCCACATGCTTACAGTTCTGATGATAAAGTCTCCGATTATAAATATACGTGACCAACAGAACTTGCTAGAATAATCCCCGTCTCTCGCAAATCTCCATCGCTTTATTATCACCCATCATACCTCAAAGAAACCTTGAAGAACTCTGAAGAAAGTGTCTGTCCAGCCTCACATTGCTCCCAATCTAAAGTTATAGGGAGGAAAAAGGGCTGAGGTGTTAAAAGTTAGAAGGAGGTCTGACCACCTCTGTGAGAGCTGGGCTGTGAAGCATCAAACCCCATGAGAATCGCCACTGCCCACGTTACATCCTTTAAATAAAACACTGCCCTGATTATACTGCGCTCTTTCCAGCACAGAGCTCAATTTCAGACACATGCAGCAGAAGGCAGATTGCCCACATGGCCTAGATGCAAAGCCCAGCGCAGTACAGTAAAGCACAGTACACAGGACAAGATGGCAAGTGCATTGTATCCTTCAAAAGAATGAGAGCAGTCAGATTAGAGTGCAGTGATCGCACTGTTGCCAAGGATGCTCTACCCCAAAAAAGTGCATCTGAGATGATTTCTCCTGCACTCTATGAAGTAAAAGATAGATTTTGAGGCTGTTTAATAGTGAACAATCAATAATTGGACTGTAGTCTATAGCCAATTCTGTGGAATTGGCCCAAATTCTGTTGATTTTTTTTGTCTTTGTATTTAGATTTCAAAGAAACAACCTCATTGAGTGTGAAAGCATTTACTGCCATGTTGCCTGTCAAAGGGCACGGCATTAGGTGAAGGCTGGTCAACCTGAAGCATGTGCAGAATTTGCCTAACAAATATTGGCAGGCAGTGATGGACACTCAATGCAAACAAGGCTGAGATAATAGAGACTGGGGTTTCTATGTGGCAAGCGCCCTATTAGTGTGTGTACTGGTAAAAGAAGAAATGAATTTAATTTCATTTTATTTATTCAAAACAAACAAAAACTACAAACTACTACAAAAAAATGACAATAATTATAATACAACAGTTTTAAGACATTCCATGTAAAGAAAGAAAGAATTGGAGTAGGAAGAAGAATTAATCTTATTAACTCCTACCCCATCCTTATTTTAAAATGAACCAACAGGATGGCCTCATCTATGGTAGACGCTCAAAACACAAATAAAGCTAGCAGATGATTTTTTTAATGTTTTTTGTTGTTTTTGTTTAACCAGTCATACAATTCTTTTCATACATTTTAAGTGCGTAGTCTTTATATTTGAATTGAAGAGAATTTGAACAACATTTAAGATCATTTCTAAGTGAGTTCAATTGTTTTACACCAACCACTGAAACACTCATTTGTTTGAGTGTAGCTCTTGTAGAGGGAGAAGTCTTATGTCAGTCCAGTGAGGCTTTCATAAGCAGTATCTGCTTTATCTGTTCTGACTCAGATCAGCCTGTGTGACTTGAGAGTGAGAGGCATTTCCCCACTGCACTGTCCAGTGACATCAAATCCAGAGATGTCAATCACAGCTGGGCGCAGAATTATTTGGATTTGTCCTGATAGGCTTATGTGAATATAATTATTCCTAAAATAAAGACTCATTAAAAAACCCTTCTCTACAAAAGCAGAGATAAAGTGTCTTACATATAAATATATATTATCTGTTTAAAAGTACATTAATGTATCAGACTATAATTTAGCTTTTAGCATCCAGACTCTAATTTAGATGATAATGAGGAAGGGCAGTGGTTTCATTATATGAGTCTGGATAAGGCAACACAATTCGTGTTAAGTTATCTAGGAAGCTGGCTTTCTTGCCACAAGGTCACTTTTGCAGTTAAGCATAAATTTTCTTGACAGTGTTGAGGAAACGGGGTGAAGCCCGTTTGATGTGAGACGCGTTCAGTATGCCAAGTATACATCCCCTGAAGGATACACTTAAAATGGTATCTAAGGGGATTCTCTACTCATTCCTGGACTTCATTATGAGGCTTACGATGGAAAATGTTTGCGTATCTGTACAAGCTCTGCCACAGGTGGCTGAGATACCCAAGTCTTAAATGAAGTTGCAAACCAGCTGCCTCTGACAGAGTGCAGTAAAACATCTACTCCAGTTCTCTCTGGAGATCAGCCAATGATTTTTTTTTGCTGCTTTTTTTTAAATAAGTAGTTTTCCAGTGTCACTCCTGATTCTAAAATCACTTTCAGCAATAAATCTAGATATTTCAGACTGATCTACTTGAAATAAAAGTTTCCCTCTCAACAAAAAATAGGGTTTGTCTGTAAGAAAACAGACACAATCTAGCAAAACGTTTATGCAGATAGGCTACGTTGCTCCTCCAGCTTCAAGTAATAATAGCAAAAGCCATTAACTATTGAACAGCCCCCATTCATTTATGCAGAGGCTTCATTGTCTGTCAAGACCGTTTGGTGGGAGAGATACCAAGACAGGAGGGCTCAACAAAAGCGAGGGAATTAAAATATCATCTTTCATGGTCATGACTCCACTGGACCGTTCACATTCAACCTAAATGAGTTTTTGATGCAGTGAACTCTTGAGGACATCGCATTGTGCTGCAAGTTAATGGTAAGAGTTACAAATAGACCACTGCAGCACATTGCTGTGCATCAAAGTGTGACCTGAATCTGGGGCAAAAATGGATGCTGTACAAGTGAGCCAGGACTGATATCCACCATGGACTGATATTTGCACATCTCTATTATCAATTAACTAAAGAGAAAAAGAATGCATCGCTGAGAACAGTTCACCTAATTAGGTCAGCCCGCACATTTGATTTCTGCTTCTCTCACCGCCATTATATACATATATGGGTACAATATCCCAGATGTTGCTATTCTGTGGGAGCAGCAATCTCTGCCTGTTTTTCTGTCTTATCTATGACTTTAATAAACTTCAGTAGCTATATGACTTTTTGAGGCGAAGGAGTATCCTGCCAATGCACGGTGCTCCGCTGAACAAGCTTTGTCCCTGTAAGTCTCTGGCAGAACATTTCCCCAAGCACACAGTGTTCAGGTGTGAAGCTTCTGTGTGCATATGCTGTCAAAGTTGCTCTATAAAGTTGTGGGGAGAATGTTTTCATGTTCCAGAAGTCTTGTGGCTTGTTCCGATGAAAATTTGCAAACCTAAGCCACACTTCATTGTTTAGAAAGAGAGGCTTTCTCTAGGCAACCCTTCTAAACAAGCCAAACATCGGTATCTTATAAACCTATACTGTAATGAACTTTAACATGCTAACTGAGGCCTGCTGTTTCTGAGATAGTGTTTTTTTGTGTTTTTCCCCACTTCCCTGAACATTGCAGTCTGTTGACAGCATGACACAATACAGACAAATGATGAGAGGAAGACAAGATTATAAAAAAAGGAGGAGCAGGGTGCCAAAAAGAGTGGACGCTGCTGTTTTCCAGTTGTATTGATGGGTTTCCCTTGCAAGGGCAGAGTTGAGACCTCACTGGTTGAGACCGAGGGGCAACCTCGGGGTTAGAAACGTGAAACCTATGCGGAAGTGCCAAAATTGCAGTTCCCCCCTCCTCCGCTAGGTGCTGGCTGCAAAACAGAGCAGATTCCCAATGACTCCCATGTTAAAAAGGCCAACTTTACAGGATAATTAAACATGTTTACAGCCTGGTTCAAAAGAACATTTTAGCTTTAATAGGTCAAGTTTACTTTCATGACAACTGTGGGGCGAGTGAAAAAAAAATCAACCTTATCTGTTTAGATGTTATTTAATCTTAAAATTCTTCATTATTAGGGGCGTGTCCTTTTGATTGACAGGCGGCAGATATCCGTCAAAACGAGGCAGAGTAGCACGACTTCGGTTTTTAGCCGGCTAACAGGGCGCCTTAGCTTTAGCCCGCCTACCGGTACCTCCGTTAG
>JAOXYM010000016.1:2586997-2602356 GCA_028567055.1 Leptatherina wallacei | reverse complement strand
TTAGCTGGTTAGCTTCCGTTAGCTCCGGGTTAGCTTTGTTAGCTCGTAGCTCAGAGTTTGAAGGGTGTCAATCATCCGTCCACACGCTCATAGTACCCCTCTCAGCGCCTCCTCGTTGCTCTTTTTTGGGTTTTCCAGGAGTCACGAGACTCGTAACGGTGCCAAGATGGCGACGGTGGGAACCTCCCAATGAGCCTCTTTCAAGCTCTTCAGAAACCGACGGGTCACCTGGTTTCACAGTTCGTCTATTTCTTTTTACAGTCAATGGTTGAGACCCACAAGGAGGAGCAGTGCGGGAATTATGTAATGTTCATGCATCTCTCAGCACTTGAAAGCCTCCTACAAGAAATGGGAAGCAGGCCCCCTGTGTCACAGATGAGCAATGAAGGGGAACTATGCTGCTGATAGCAATGTATCCCAAAGATAACTCTCACTTAGTCTTTGCTGCACTTGCAGCCAGCCTTGAAATGTTTTCCACAAGAAAGGAGGAAGCATGAAGCACAAACTCAGTTTTGACTGACATTCATTTAGAAAAGAAAAAGCAAAAACAGTGATGGCCTACTTGAGTTTCAAGAGTCACTGATTTCTTCTGAAAAAGTGTTTCCTTCAGCTGCAGCAAGAATCAACAAGCTAACATCTGGTTGAGCTATTTAGATACGAGTGAAAAACAAAAACATACACACAACTCTTCCAAGCTTAAAGAAACCATTTGACAGTTTTGAAAACAGATTTACAATCATGATTATGTTTTATTTGGATCCCCATTCGCTGCAGCAAAACTGCAGCCATTCTTCCTGGGGTCCGACGTTAGCACCAAGATTAGCTTAGCTTAGTTAAGCTAAAAACTAGGAATGAGGACAGAACTTTACAATCCAAACATAACAGAAACTTTTCAGAAGGTTTACCAGGAAACTAATCAGAAAAAAATGTCTTAAGCTGATGTCAGCATAATGACGTGTCAAAAATGTATCAACTTAATATGTCAGGAAAGACACTGGTGTTGTTTTTAATGGGAGTCTTCTGCAGACAGATATTTTGTAGCACCTAGTGGCCATAAGTGATATTGCATTTTAAAGCATATTAGCATTGCATTTTTCTCTACATTTGTTGGTTGGCTACGAAGGTAGAAAATGTGCTACAGGATCTCTGTAACTGATTCAGTGTCTTTGGTACTTGAACAAAACTCTAGAACAGGGATATCCAATTTTGATCCTCACTGTCCTGCGTGTTTAGTATGTTTACCTGCTTCAAGACACCTGATGCAGATAAAATGGATCTCCTCAACAGAGTAAGTTCTGTGCACCTGTTAATGATGCATTAATTTGAATCAGGGAGACAACTAAAACCTGCAGGACAGCAACCCTCAAGGATCACAATTTGATATCAATGCTCTAGAACAGTGGTTCCCAACCTGGGGTCCCCTAAAGAGCACAGGGGGTCCTGAGGCTTTGAACATTCAGAGCCATTGTGATTAATGTACATATATTGTACCTATTTAAAGAAAAGAAAGTAAGGCTAAATGTTGTTAATTTAACTTTGGCCTTTTCAAAGGACAGGATTCAGACAGAATAATATATTTATGGTGAGAGTCTCACTAATGGCTTTTTAGTATTTGGCATGAAGGGGGTCCTCAAGGAAAAAAGGTGGGAACTAGTGCTCTAGAAAGTCAAAATCCCAGGCAAAGATGTAGTAATGTGGATAATGTTTTACTTACTTTTAGCACAGTTAAGACAAGCAAGATTGCATATTTGTTGCTGCATGATGGTAGTGTCTGTCACTGGAAAGTCAAATATCAAGTCAAAATAGCATTTCAGTTGCTTTTTAGGTAGATATCTATTGTGTATATAAGTTAAGTGCAGAATCTGTAGACAAACAGCTACGTTTAAGTGAGTAATATATTATCTTACTCAAAAAACACTGAGTTAAAGGGGACTTCTTTTTTATGCTTCCAGAAATCTTACTATGTTTTTCTGGAACTTTACACAGACTGAGTTAAAGTTTAGATTGTATACATGGTAAGAGCACTTATTAGCAAACCCTATGGCAAGTTCAGCCTGTGAACACTTTTTGGTGCCAGCTTAGAGTATTTTTGTTCTTGTTTGGGGAATTTTATTTCTGACTTCCCTCAAAAGACTTCTAGCAAAAATCTCTGGCTGTTCTGCAACCACAGCTCTTTTAAACTCCATCCATGTTCCATACCCCCCCGTATCCAGTTAAGGGTTGTGGGATGGAGCCAATCACAGATCCCATGGGGTTGAGGCAGGACACATGCTGGATGGGTCACCAGCCCATCACAGGGCCGAGTCATTGATCAATTCAAGAATCACTGATTGACCTAATGTACATGTTTGTTTGTTTTGTTTAGAAAAAGAGAACCTATGCATGTAGACTCCACACAGAAGGACCCCAGCCAAGATTTAAACCAGGAACATTCTTGTGATGCTACATTGCTAACCTTCGCGCCACCAGGCAGCCTTCTTTTGAGCTACAACCACTGATTTTCTATCATCTTTAGATCAGAAAGGCTACAGCAAATGCCTGCAGAGGTAGTTCACCCTGCCACCCTTTATTCTGTAAAGGTTGGCAGAGACGAATCAGAGCAGTATTTTAAAACTTATGGGACCTTGTAGGAATAAATGTCCACATCTTCAAGAAGTGCACTGAAACCCAAATAGCTGAAAAGGGTTCCTACAGCAGCTGCAGAGGAATGTCTAGTGGAGTTTATGAAGGGAAACAGATGGCAAAGTAGATAGAACAAGGTGGACTGCTGCACAATCTAAAAGGTAACAAACTTCTGAAAGGATGTGGCACCAGGTAGGGAAATGCTGGGGGAAAAACAATAAAACATTGGCAGCACGTGAGGCAGTCGTGCGCTGAGGCCTGATCTGAGCTGCTGGAACTTCTAAATAGTTGTTTTAGCCTAATAAAAATTAGTGTATATGGTTATGACAGCATCATGTAACACCAGTTCTTACTTATGTTTTGTTGTCTGCTTCTCCATCACTTCAGGTTTATCCACCCTGTTCCATCTTTTAGAAATAGCTTAGGCTATCTAGACTGAGCAAATCAGGGAATTAATAGAAGTTAAAATGTAGCGGTCAAAATGATCGCTGGTGGCCGTTCTAGTGTAAAAAAAAAAGAAAAGAAGATACTATTCTTTATTTCTGCAGCCACCAGTGTGGTCTGTGTGTGAGCATGACAACTGAGGAAATTATTTGCTGTCAGGAGCAGGACAAAGTGAAGCAGAAAATTCTGGACTTGCTAAGTGTATCACAGCCCATCACAACTTCCCAGCATCAAAAAATGTGAAAATTGTGTCATCGGCATTATTTTTCAGGCATAACTACACACAAATCTGAATTAATTAAACTTCGTCACATCATTTAAAACTTACTCCTTTCCTTTGTTTTCCTCTGATGTTGCACAAAGCAAAGAAACTTGTTCAAATAAAATGTTGAAATTCATATTTCATTAACATATAAACATATATTTATTGTTTTTCACATTCTACACAAGGCATATTGTAGTATCACAAAAACATTTACAGTCAGATATAGCTTTGTTAGCATACATAGGAGGTAGCAAACCAGTGGCTTTGCAAACATAAACAGGTCCATTGCTCGATGTCCTTTGCTTGGACATCGAACAATGTATTCCCTGTTGCCATGCATGTGCACATCTGCATGTTATTGAATTTCACTGCCAGATGAGGGCAGTGTTTAGAAAATGAGAGTAACATGAAGTGAAAATTTTGTCTTTGTTTTGTTTTCCTGTTGTATGTTTTGCCCAGATTCTGCAGAGAGCTTGTCATTAGTAATCGTTGAGAAACAACACATAGCCCACTTTACATTGGGTTGCCTCATATGAAAAGTGCTGTATACATACATTTGCCTTGCCTTCCCTTACAAGCTCAAGTTTCACCAAACTTATTTGGGAAGGTGGAAGAACTTGATATACATACTTTCAGGTTCAATTTAGAATCTTTAACTTTTAATAGTTATGGCATTCCTCATTTAATTAATTGTAAAGATACATTTCCAACAAATTACAAGACAGAAACATTCCAGTCTGGACAGCTATGGGTAGAAGGGTTGTTTAACCCTTTACTACCGATGTCATATTTGAATTAAACACAGACTTGTCTGAAAAAAATGAATAAAAAAACAATAAAGTTGGAGTTTGATGGGAGTAACCAAAAACTAATCCACAAGCATGTTTGTTCCGTCTCTTCCACATCAGCCTTTACCCAGAGTCAGTGAGTCAGTCTGTCATCTGATGTCCTCAAGCTAATTTGGCTGTTAGTGGCCAGCTGCGATGCCGGGTTAAACATTCCACCTTCCATTTGACACAGGCTGGATGCACGGCAGGGCAGTCCATCTCCTCTGGTTTCCATCACATTAGAGCCCCTATATCCTTTTAGTCTTACACAGCTCTCATCCTAATGATCCTGATTAGTTAACACGCTTGGCACCAGGGCTGTCATGTTGAAAGCCCCAGCTATCCATTATAGTCCACCTTCTCCTGGTGCCACAGGTGGCTGTTCCAATAACAGCCTGTCTCTAACCTAGATAGGAGAGAGGCCAGAAATGAGATCAAAAACAGCAAGTTTCTCTCTCCCAGTGCAATCAGACAATAGGATGTGCTAAATATGGGTGTAGGCCTTTGCTGCATCTTATTCTCACTGGGTTCTTTAAAGTACCCAATTATCCCATGGCCTCATGAGAGCTGACCCATAACGGCCTCATGTCCCAGGAGGGTGAAAGGAAGTAGGTTTCATTATGACAAGGTCAAGGTGTAGTTTCCCCCAGCGTAGGAGGAGTTTCACCATTGGTGTTGTGGTATTGTGTGAGGTCAAAGGTGCATGAAGATTCAGCAAGAGAAAGCTGAGTTGACCAGAAAAGTGGTGTAGTACATGACCAGTGAACCCGAAAGCTTCTCAACATGATATGAGAAAAAGAGTGTTTTTTAAAAGTCATTCACAGACTCAGTCTTTCAAATACTTCCATTACAGATATTGAATTTGTAAATGCACTTCCACCAACTTATTGTTTTTGATTTCAATTTGACCTTAACATATAATTTAACATATCAATAATTTCCCTGTAAGAGGGATAAATAAAGTATTTTTCATTTCATTCATTCACATCCTGAACAGAAAGCTAAACATCTCAAAATATCCCAAGTTCACTTTTTGATAAATGCTAAATGGCACACATGGAGCGCTACAACAGCCAAATTAACCTTTCCTTATAGTGGAGAGGCAACAAACTGTAAAAAAAAAAGGACATCTTATCTGTGGAGAAAAATGAGGAAACATTTCCCATCCTCAAAGTAGGTAAACTGTAACGTCATGTGTAAATCAATTTTCTGTTCTAATATTGTTGCACCATCTCCTTCTGCAGCAGCTTAATTGTGCTAGCTGAAGCATTAGCTCCACCTGATGTTTATCTAAGTGAAATGTAGTCCTAATATTCGCATTTAGAAGAATTTTTTTTCTTTTACATTACAGAACTCCTCAAAAATGGGTGGAATTTCTCAGTGCAGAATACTTTCTTCTTATCATTTTCTGATGACTTTAATTGTTGTAAAGTGATAATGAATAGAATCTGTTTGCAGAAAATTTACATTATATTCATAAATAATCTCTTGAAGAGAAAATAAAAACTGTTGTGTTTTCATTAGCTTTTAAACAAGCCATTTATACCTGCAGACGGACGTGATCCTTATATGTTGCATCATCGTGTTTTCAATCAGCCTAGAACTGACAAACCAAAAACCAGCTGTTGGGGGAGCCTATTACATTTTTTTTTACACAGTAGTTTCTCCAAACACATTTATGGAATTGATGAAAAGTTTATCATTTGGTTGCAATCTGCAACTTTGTCACTAGATGTCACTAAATCCTACACACTGGTCTTTTAACTTTTCAACTTGTTGCAGTGATGCAGGAGGTCACACCAGGATTGGTCAGTTTGCTGTGATAGCTGCTAATCAGAAGGAAGCAATGAGGTGTGACGTTTGCACTGGTGGAGTCATCACAATGGGAATGACTTGCGATCAATGTAAGGAGAGATTGTGCACCTTGTAAATAACAGATGTGTCTGGTGGCAAATAACAGACACCTCAAATACAGACTGCAAAGATCCATCAGCTGGTGAAGGATGGAGGATCCACAGGAGGAAAGTTAAGAGGATTTCAGTGGGCAGCAGTCCCTCAGCCAACTTTAAATGCCGTTTTAATATTGTAATTTCAAAATGTATTTGAATGATCTCAAAACAGATGGGTGTGCATGCATGCATATGTATGAATGTGTGTTTGTTCATGTGTGGAGGTGGAGGTTATAAAAGTAGGGCTGTTAGTAAGAGGGTGGTGTAATGTTACAGCTAAACGCGATACATTGGAAAAGATAATTCTGATTAATTTGATGCTGATGACACTTTGTGATTCATAAATGTACACAGCTGAAGGAGATGATCATGAAAAGCAAATAAAGTTTGAGGCATAATGTTGCCGTCCTTTTCAGTGCATATGGCCTCCTGAGATGAGCACTTTTTGTTCTTCTACAGCTTCACTTACTTCACATTAGATAAACACAGCAGCTCACAGTGTTTGTCTTGAATTTGGTTCCAGTTTTACCTCCAGTTTCTTCTAACTACTTAATGTCTGCCTTTTGCATAAATCATTTTTTGACAGAAATCAATAGAACACAGTCTGAACCTGGGAAAGTTTTCAGCTCATCATTCTAACATTATTCCAGGCCCATTTTAAGATTTCTGATGTCAATAAGACTCTCATTTCTTCAACGGTCTTTCAAAATATTCCATCTAATAGGAACTTTGCTCTTCATGTTTACAGTATTATACATTGGTCTGAATGAAGTGAATAAAGGTTACAAAGTTACCTTCCTACTTCCTATGTTGCAAGCTGAACATTCTTCAGTTGGATAAAAATGCAGGGACAAGATATAACTCATGGAAAAGTGGCCCCATGTAAAAACACACAATTTAGCATTTGGTTGACTTTTAAATGATGAAAATGTTCTTTTCTGGGGACATTGGTCTGAGCACAAGTTAGCTTGCCTTCTGCTCCCTGATTTTCCAAACTGAGAGCATTCTGACTGATGTTTAATGCAGGTTATACACTGACTACTCATCATAAATACTTCACAAAGCCCTTTAAAAAAAAATCTGAATATCATTTCAAAGCTGAAGTGAAATTGCTAAGGGAGCCAAGTTTGGTCTAATTGGCCTGCTTCAGTGGCCAAAGCAGACACTACTAACCACTAACCGGCCCCTAACACGGCAGTTTGATGCTGTAATCTTGAACAATACTAAATCCGATTAATAAAGTCATAAAGAATAAAAATTGCTATTAATATATGCACTGTATGCACTTTGACATTGTTGAAACAAACATGCTAAATAGCTAAAACTGCAAGTAGTTCAGCTTTCTTGTCAGACAGAGAAAGGAGGCACATGATCAGCTCAAATGTGGAAGAGAGGGTGGAAAAGATATCACCAACAGGAAAAGTGATATGAAATCAAAAACTAAGACAGATTGTATATAAAAGTACATAAATCTCATATGATTAGACAAACGTTAGGATGATGTGATCATTTTAAAATGGCATGGCTTTGCAGCATCTCCGAAAATAAGAATGATGAAATCATTTCAAATTAATTTCAATAATTTGGCAAATTGTTCCATATTTTAACAAATTATTACTTATTGATCTACCTCAGCAAAATGACAAATGTTATTATATCCGGGCATCTGATTACCATAAAGTCATTACAGTTACTGTAAGCCTTTTCCTTCACAGCTGCTGCTTTTCACTTTGGATAAATGAGAGCGATGGGAACCTGCATAAACCACACAAAAAAAGAAGCAGGAAACGGAGCCGACGGGAGGGGGGGGCAGAGGAGGCTGGAGAGCTGAGTCACTCCAGTGTGGGGGCTTTAGTAACGCAGAGGGGCATTGAATCATCGAGAGCCTTATTGAATATTTCCTCCATCTGATGTCATTATCGCCCCAGTGATCATCACTCCCCTCATCAGTGCGGTACCAGAGATTCCATATTATAGGCAGGGGAGAGAGAGGAGACAGCAGGGAGGAGGACCAGAGGCTGAGTAGGCCACTGAGGTAAAACCACACAGTGACTGAATGAGAGCATCGTTCTGAGATTTGACTCCGTTTTTTTTTTTTTCCAGAGGAGCCATTTGGCTGAAACTGTTCTTTTTGAAGCAAAGAAAATAGAGATGCATGCAGTATGAAGGAGGTTTTCATACTTTTAGGAAAGCTCAACATTACTCCGAGTGTATCTGCACAAGGTGAGTGTGTGGGTTCTGATCAACATCAATCTCTCTCTGCAGCACAGCAATAAAAAAAAAAGGTGACAAGTGTTGTGATATTTAAGTCATTTCTGTTTTTATTAGAAATGGATCACAAATCAACCCAAGCATTTTTGTTTTACCTTCAGTGTGCCATGCATACAAAATCAGATCCAAAGTGTCCAGCTTTTAGTGACTGATAAAGGTTTTGTTCTTTTTAAGGGGTTGATATCAAAGTCTTTTTTTTTCCCTGTGCAATTAATATTCACAGATATATACATTCAAATTAGTCAGCCTCAAATCAAGCATCATTTAAAAAAAGAAAAAAGAAACCAACATTAAAAGTAAAAAGTTACAAAAAAATTCAAATCAAACAATCTATTTCTCTTTTAAAATATAATTAATAACATGAGTTAAATTATGATTGCTTCATTTTTAACCATAGGCACGTCGTAGATAGGTGAGGCGTCATGGAAGCCAAATGGAGGCCACGCATCTCTTCTTCTCTCCTCACTGCAGCTGATGTTTGTGTAAACAAAACCACCGAGCTATCCTGAAGCCCGTGTAGGGCCAACTTCGGAAAAAAAAAGTTTAAAATAAAAAACAAAAACAAACAAAAAAAAAACCCAAAAGTGAACGATGCGTTAAGGTTTCTGTTCCAGCTTATCACAGGGTAGCTATCGGATAGGTGGAAGAACAGAATCGACCCATCCAGGAGCTTTTTCAGAGATGTTTTATGGCTCACAATGATTGGTTTCTTTGGTATTAAATTACCAGGATTCCCTACAACTTAAAAAAAACTAAAAATATTCCTCTGAAATGTTTACAGTAATAACTGGAAAAACGACTCTCCAAGAAACGGGAATTTGAATTTATCAGCACAAAGAAACAACTCTTTGTGGAAGTGTGTGTTAAATGTGACTACAGGTACACCTCAGCATGAAGTAAATATGAAGATTAAGAGTGATGTGAATGAAAGTCACATTGCCCATTTAAATATATCTGTGGTATTATTAGAAAAGATGAAGCACAAAGAGTTCGACTCACTTAGATTATTTTTGTGTAAGCAAAGATTCATGCATATGTGATGAGTTAGCAACTTGACAGTATGTGTGTGTGATGGTGTGCTTCCCTTTAAAATATTGATCCTATCTCAGCCTTTCATCGGACATCAAATTAACTTTGGCGAAACGTGTAAATCAGCTCACAGAATGAGAAGCAACACTGACGATGCATGTACATGTGACTCCTGTCCTATTAGTAAACAAGACTGTTAAGATCTCTATTTTTTCATCTTACAACCACTTAAATCCAAGGAATCAGCACGGCTAACTTTACATACCCGTTACTCAACACATCCACTCTTTACCATTTACCAGATTAGGGGAACACAACTTTGATGTTTGCCTCAGCTTTTCATTTAGAGCTGTGGAAATACAACTGTTTAAACTGAACTTAAAATGAAAATGTAAATAAATAAATATGGATTAAACTGAAGTTCTTCAGGAAATTCAGCATTTTGTCATCAATTTCTATGATCACACAAGTGTTTCATTCAATAATGGCCTTACAGCACAAAATCGTTTAATAACTTGACAGAATAACAATGTAATGTATATAATTAGTATTCCCTCAGCTGTAATGTTTATTTTCATCTAATAGAAATACTATGGCTACGGTTTTATTGTCACCAGTTCTGTAATCTCACTTTGATTTATACATTGATGCGATGAGCGTTTTGGATATCTGTGGTGATACACGTGTCCTGGCTTTCAGTGAGTGCCCTGAAAAAGTACAATCCTCTCTTCCTTTTGTCTGAAAAATAAAGCAATGACTAGGGAAGGAGGACAGACACAAGGCAAGTAGGAAGGAGTAGGGAAAAAGGAAAGAAGGGGGGGATGAAGGAAGGAGTGGAATGAGATAGTAGGTCATTACTTTCAATCCGTGGTGACTAATGAGACTTCTATGTCCTGGACAGTATTTTTAGGATGCTCTACATGTCTTTTGAGACACGCAAGTCGCCAAGGTGACCCGTTTTCACCATATCAACTATGTAATCCAGAGCCGCAGCTGTTCAGGAGGGGGAAAAGGCAAGAAAACAGGAATATACTTCCCCTTGAAGGTTGTGAATTTGGCACACTTTGTGTCCTTAAGCACAGCATCTTCAAGTAAAAAAAATTACAAACAAAAAACAAAAAAAAAAACCCACAACCACTCCTTTTTCAGTGAAAGCACATGCTGATATACTTGATTCACCTAAGGCAAAAAGTATTGTGAATAAGTGTGGAAAGTGCTCTGTGAGTGCCCCCACTTCCACAGCTCATGCCCACATGTGAGCTGTGCTGCGGAGAGAAAGATACCGAGGGGGGTCCGATTAGAAGAAAAGCACTGGATGGTGAGGGAAGTTTCTCCCCATAACGCTCTGACGAACTCAACAAGCTGAGTCACGACGTGTCCCCTCCTGGATGCTCTTCCCCTTTTTATCCGAGAACCTCTCATGGGGACATGTTGAGTAGCTTGGTGGATTTATTGGGGTAATTGATAGCCAGGCTGATGGCAGCAATGTTCTTCAGAGCCTGCGCAATAAAAAAAGTGCATCAGAAGAGAATAAAAATCACAAAGCGTAGCAGCAGGGAGAAAAAACTGAGCAGAGACAACGTTTAACGGCCCCTTTTGTGATATATTAACTGTGGAAGCACCTGTTCAAAATCTTCAAAATCTAGCTAATTAATCAAGAAATTGACTTACAAACAGTTTTGTATTGGGGCTTGTAACAAAGACTGCAGTTGTAATAATGTTAAGCTCAACTTTTGTTGACGGGTCTGTGGTAATATTTACATATCCATCTACTAAAAACATCCTCTGAACCAGCTAAATAAATCTTTCAATGGGACAGTCTAAACAATCGCTCCACAAATGCATCGCACAACACAGGAGTCAACTTGTCAGGTCAAAACTCAGCTGTCACTCAGCTGTACATTTAAGAGGTAAAAGGGCAGATTTTCGGACAGACAAAACAGATGGTCTGAGAGAGGGGAGTGAAAGGAGTCATGTACGTTAAACTGAAGCAAGCAGGTTCAATGAGGTTAAATGCCTGCAATGAGAGATAAGATGTACTCAAGAGGCTAAATAAGTATTTCTTGTTTCAACGTGACCTGCATGAGATTAGACAGAGAAATACAAAGGTGCTTCAAAGTTTTTGAATCTTTAGAATTATTTATATTCCTGTATCAGTAGCATAGAATCCCATTAAACAACTAAGACCAAAATAAATCACTTATCAGTCATACAGACGGTGTGCCAATCATGTGTTAACCTCAGCATAGGAGAGGACCAACAAAGATCATTCCAAGAACAAAACGCACAACAGCCTGAAGTCATGGCAGAACCTGAGGTAACTTCTGAGATAATTACTTTAAGTCCTCCCTCACTTTGTGTTCGTTTTCATGAACCCACTGTAAAAAACAAAACACTGAATGATGATGCAAGTTACCGCTCTCTAGAGGGATTATTATTGCAGCTTGACAAAAATCATATAAACAACACAGTGGGCTTGTTTATATGATTTTTGGGGCCATTAAACAGATTATAAATCCCTGGTTTATATGAGATGTCTGCTGTTTGAAGGAAAGAAAACGCTGCATTTCTGTGGCCGAATCAAAGTTGAGACTTTATCCACTAGAGGTGATGTATAAAGACCTGATGTGAGAGGTTCATGTTAAGAAACTACCAATAACCCAGACTAAAAGTGTTCTGTAGAGGAAGAACTGACTTAACTTCCTCCAAGCTGATGTGCTTAACTGATCAACAGTTACTGGGAAAGTTTACGGGCAGTTTTGGCTGCATGAGTGGATTACATAAAATAAAGGTTCACCGTCACACATGGACATGTAATGCGAGTAATTTTCCTTAAGGAACAGAAGCTAAATATTTTTGTCCTATATTTTATTTAGTTTTTACTAGTTTTAGGGTGTGTCTGTGAAGAAATGTTGTTGATTCTTAAGGATTCACAAAACTGCAGGGCCCAATGTTCGCCATGTTTTTAGTTGGGTTGTTTGGTTCGCTAAAAGCATTTCCACACTCCCTTTTCATTTTACCAAGTAATCTGAGACACTGTTCATGTGAATTAATGAAACTTTGAACTCTTTCCTCCAAACAGAGACGACCAGATTCATCTATGATAGTTGATGATGATGCTCTATTTTGCACTTTCCATCTTGTGTCTGCTTATTTCAGCCTCTTAAAAACTGCATTACTTGCAGGAATGAGAGCTCCATTTTAACTTGAGGTCATTTTCATATACGCAGTAGCTCCTGTTTTTCAGGCAATTAACTTGCTCACATGGTTTAGACAGACAATTCCATCACTAATATACCCCAAATCTTTATATAGGGCTTTCAGTGTTTGGTTAGGTGAATAAAATAACTAAAAAAAACACTGAACATAATCCTCAGAACAGTGCTGTCACTGTATTACTGTGGTATAATCTGACCATGAATAAATAACAAGCCTGAAGAGGAGGGTGAAGCCTTAAGAAGCCACTGTAACCCCCAGTTAGTGAAGCTGCTTTGTCCTGAAGGCCTTTTGAACATTTTCCAGTTATCTGAACATGACCCTCAGCCAATTTTCTGTTAGACTTTGCATCATCAATATGATAAAACCTAAGCCTACTGTGCCAAGTTACCCACGGTTTTGTTTTCAACCTGACAGGTATTAGGTAACCGCTCAACAGAACCACCCACAATGTTTTTTCACCACCCCACCTCCTCTGCTCCTCTGAACCGCCTTCAGGCTCCACTGCTGTATTACGGGGGCCTCAGTGCGGAGGACGTTGTGGCTCACTCTGCCACAAATGCTAATGGACTGTAATTATCAAATACATTAGCCATGAGCACGGCCCACACACGTTCAATCGAGAGGAAGGGGGTGCTGAGGGATCTGCTAGGTGTCAACAGCTCTGTGATTCACAAGCAGAAAAAAAAAAAAAGGACCAGCCGCGAGCTGACTCACAGCAACTGAAGACGGTTCAATAAAGGGGACTGCGTGGTTAAGAGAGGGTTACATAACACTTCAGGTTACACAGAAAACTTCTTTGAGCTTCCATCATCCTCGCCAGGCACCACTTGACAACTGAGAACATCTTAGATGACCCGAGAGTCCATCTGAATGGAAGCCTTTGAAATTCAAGAGGCAATAGTCAATAGGTATTACACCAAGACAAAACAGGAGTCTTACCATTGCTGTATGATTGAGGAGTTGCTCATCAGTGGTCATGGCTAGTAAGTACTCCTGGAGGATGCCCTGTGTCTAGAAAACATAAACAAATGTTGATAATTGATACATCCGTTGCAATATCCCATCATTAAGCTTGCAAAAAAAGCACAGATAACCTCATAGGCCAGACGAGGGTCATGAACAGAGGGAGCTTCCTGACACACAAAATCATCAAAAGTTACATAAGAGATGTATTCAGGAATAAATGAGGCTTGGTTTTCTGACTACTCTTCATTTCAGCATCAAAGTAAACTGTGGAATCTTGGAGAAGTCACTTCAAATTATAAACAGCCTAGTACATGTATTGGAAACAAGTACCTCGTGTTGCATAAGTACAAGAACTTGGGCAACACAGATAAGACTCGACAGAGGTTAAATGGGCTGAGACTGGAAAATGGAGATTTTACAGCTCTGGAGACAGAGTCCAGAGCGCCCTGGTTCACCAATCATCGTGCAGCACTCCATATGTTTATGTTGGAGAAAACATCCTTAGTCGATTTGTACAGTTAGCAGTGCGTGACATACCATTTTGATTTCTAAATATAACGTTTACTTCCTGAGGTAAAGAGTTCATTGAATCTAAGAGGACTTGGCCATGAAGTAAAAGTGCAAAGAGCGAGGACCGATGCTAAAATGTGAACAGCATCGACACTGAACCCTTCTGCTTAATTTTGTTTAGCAGGCTAAGACCAAATACAGTCACAGAAGAACTGACGATGTGTTTACAGTGGCTGCATTTCGCTTCCCACAATTTTACAATACATCTCTGTGGAGTTGTATGTCAACACAGCAGTAATGCTCATATCTCTTGGAGGATGAGGACAGCTGTTGCTGCAATGAAGGTAGAAACTTGTCAATGCTGAAGGTCTTCAGTATTTATATCCCAATTCTGGGTTGAAATACATTTAAAAATTGACTTTAGCCACAATAAAAAGATGAAAAACAGTGTAGCAAGATTTTTAGATTGAAAAGTGAACTTATAGTTTATTTTTGTACACAGTCCAATTCATTCTTCTCTCATTTTCTAAAGGTTTTATCTCAAAATACTTCAGATCTGAGGAATAAAAGCAAATAACACTCTAATAATGGTCTGCTGGATGGAGGCGCAAGGATGGGCCACACAACATTATGCATCACTGCAGACACAAGGCTGCAATGTCCATCAAGGGCATTCAAGTCAAACCTGCCGAGAACTGCTACTGCCCCCTGCTGTCTTTCAAACATACTGCTCTGCACGAACTTCACTTCCTCTCTCACAACATCAAGCAGTTGCACACGTGTGATGAGTCACCTGAAGTAATTTTATTGTCCGATAGAGAACTTCAGGTTTCGCTGGCCAACGGGTAAAGAAGAAACATTGCTTTTCTGGTACTATCTGGTTCAGTTGCATCTACAGATGGGAAACTCCTAGCTGATGCCATCCTCATAATCCCCGAGAAGTCTCTTAATAATTCAGGACAGAGAGAGACGGGTGCATACAAAACATAGACACCATCTCTTCCTCTCTCAAGCAGTCTGCAGGGAGCCTGTGAGGCAGTGTGCTGTCTGGCAGATGGCATGGCGGAGCTTTGGCCCCGAGCCAGCACACAACAGGTGTGCTGAGAGAAAAACATGGTCAACTTACAGAGAGACAGATATAAACAGACAGACGGAAAGACAGAGATAAAGAAGTAAATGTTGACTAAATTCTCTTCTCACCCCTATTAACATGCTGAATATGTTGTCTAAATATATATATATATATATATATATATA
>JAOXYM010000016.1:2544396-2580805 GCA_028567055.1 Leptatherina wallacei | reverse complement strand
ATGTCCGTGTGTGTGCCGTTGGGTGGACACGGGAATCCATAATTGATGTATTCATATTTTTGCGGATTTTGTTGACCATTTCTTTTAATCGTTTGCTGTCTTGACTGTGTTTGTTGGTCGTAGACATGGTTTATATCTACTTTTAGCTGTGATTCTGGGCTTTCTGAAGATACCACACATGTCTATATTTACATTACTGACGAGACGCTACAACGTTTTAAACCGGACGTTTTTTCCCACAGCCCCCGGTACCAGGGGCGTTGGGGCTTAAGAGAGTAATTATAATCTGCTTTAAATTACCTTCATTAAATACATAATAGACACATGTATGCATCATTCACTACTTTTATATAAAAATTTAATCTTTGAATCTTCATATCATGTTCATCACCATGTCCTTGGGAGACGATGGAGAGCAGACTGCAGCGGTACTGCCAGGGAGTGAGGATGTGTCAGTAGCTGTACTGAGCTCCTGAGAGGACTCTGGAGAAACTGGACACAGCTCACTGTCAGAAACTGATTCATTAGAGGACAGCAGAACAAGCAGGGCTGAGGAACGGAGACCTGCATGCAGGACAGAAAGAGCAGTTTACAATTATGGAAATACTGACATGTAGTGACAGAAACAATGGAAAAGATGCTTCTAATCTACTGAGAGCTGAATGAAAATGACTGATGTGAAGGGACATACTACCTTTGCCAGTCTGTCCCTTGAGCAAGCAGTCAGTAATGAGTTGGGAGCAATGCGTCTGCAGGGCAAAGGCTTGGTCCAAAGTCTTGTTGTCTAAAGGCTCTCCCTCCATCTGCTTCTCACTGCTCAGTTCCGATGTATACAAAGCCAAAGCAGCAAACAGCAACCAGGAATAGTTGTGGATGTAAGGCTGGATCAGGCGGTGACGATCACTGATTCGTATGGTCACCATGGGGTACACGGTGATCCGATGGGTGGGCAGGTGACTAAAACCAAAGATAAGAAAAGAGCAATTCAATGAAAAGATTAACGTGTGTGTTTTATCGAGGTTAAATCTAATTTGAAGTGTGTTACCTATCTGGATACTTCTTTGCATTGTAGCAACCAAAGCACAAGTCAAAGTCTTCACACACATTGCAGTTGATCCTGCTGCCTACAATGAGCCCTTGGCAGTGGTCACAGGCATATTCCATGTTCACCATTTCATGATCATCCTCGTGGCCTTCGGGCTTGGCTCCACCTGGTTACAACACACATATTGAAGTTCTGTTTGTTTGTTTCTAAGCTCAGAATGAACTGGTCCTGTGTGTGTTCATGTATGGTAGTGTAGTATATGAGCTCACTGAGGAAGCAGGTCTTGCAGAGGTCCATATCCATGCACTGCAGACATCTGTAGCGGTGCCAGGGTGCCATTCTCTCACAGCCGTCACAGGAGATAACCACATTGAGCAGGTCACAATAGCGGGCGATGAACATATGCATCTGTGAAACAAACGGGAATAAATAGTATTTAAGTGTTCAGTATTTTTATCATCAGTATTTCATCATATCATCAGCAATCTTTGTAGAAATCATATCATCCACTTACATACATTTACTTATTAAATATCAATAAAAACAACTTCACACAATGATGGTAAAATTGGATTTTCTTGTCATGTCATAAAAGGAATAAGAAAATACTCTTGTATTAGTCTTTAAAAGTTTAATAATAAAAAAAACAAATCTGCACTTGGGTCCACCCACCTTTCTCTTGTCCTCTGTGGATTCCTCTTCATCAATTTTATCATACCATTTCTCAAACATGCCATCCATACACTCATCCATCCACTCTTGGTTCTTCTTGTAGTCTGCAATTTCATCCTCCTCTGTCCACTGACTAAAGATGAAATTCAACCACAGAAATAATCACTGAAATTTTACATTTCATAAGATATTGGACATCAGGCTCATGATGCACAAAGCAGGCTTCCCTTTTTGAGAAAACTTGCATCTTTTACAATTGCCACTTTTAAAGTTCATAAAACATTTAATCTAATATGCAGAGCCTTATCGTCAGAGATGGGGTCGGATATTACCTGATGGCAATGTCATGAACACTGATGTTCTCCTGGGACATGCTGAGCAGGAGGTCAGGAAGCTTGATGCTTTGGAAGAGAGGAAGGTCGTGCACCTCCCAGTTCATGTCTAGGAGGTGCAACAAGCATGTTTGCACACATGACAGGGCCGGTAGCAGAACTCTGAAGGGCAGTGATCAGGACCAGGTTACTAAGCACACTTCTACACTAATCACTGCTGTGATTATTTTTCACTTTCAATGTGCCGAGTGATGAATAAACATAGTGAATGTAGAGGAAAAAAGCTTACTTTTCATTAAGGCTACTGAAGTTCTGTACAGCTTCCACCAGCATGAGCACCAGCTGATGGTAAGAAGACCTCACCTCCTCTCCAAGCTTCAGCCCACCATCTGACAACTGAGAGAAATAACTGGAAAAGACAAAGAAAACCTTCTAGTAAATACAAGTCTTTAAAGGAGACATTGATTTATCCGTCATCAGTAGTAAAGGAATAAGCAACTATGTAATGCTGCTTTTTGCTCTAAACTCAAGACTATAGAAACTGCTATCTAATATCTTTGGTGAATTGTGAATTTGGACATGGTTTGTCAGGTTTGACAAAATGCTTTAAGTAATGTCACATTTTAACAAAATTTCTGAACTACACACTGAAGAAGCTTAAAAGACACTGGCCTTTACCAGTAAAAAACATCTAATGTAAGACGCATGAGAGATGCATTATGGAAAAACATCACCAGCTCTTGTGGTGTTTAGTTCAAACTAGAGACTAAAAGTCAATTAATTCTTGTCTGCCTGCATTTTCCTTTCTTGCCTGTCACCAAACTTTATAGAAGTTCAATTTTGTATTTCTGGAGTATCTTTTAAAAGTAAAATAGACTAGCATCTCCATTGCAATAAGAATAATTTCCACAGCTATACCTTGTGAAGTCTTTCTGACATGCTAGCAGCTCCTGTAGGAACAAGATGCAGGGGGCTTGGAAAAGATGTGGCTGTCCCAGGGAACGTAAACACTGCTGAACCATCTCCAGCACCTTGCACACGCTCAGAGCCTGCGCTTTGTTCAAGGCCAAGGTGTGCAGAATGCTATAGGTAGAAGAATTGGTTAACTTCCGCTTATGTGGTACGAATTACACAAATAATTTATATCATTTTCATTTTGCAAGCACAATTGAAAGACTAAAAATCAATTACCTTGCCGTAGTGAGAGCTTGGTCCTTTATGAAGTTTAGGATGTGTTTTAGTATTGGGTACCGATCCTTGATAGAAGAGGTCATCCGTGGTTCTTCGACAGAGCGGCAGGACAGGAGGCGAAGTCGAGACCGACTGAATGGGGCTTTACGGGAGAGGGTAGAGGGTGAGGATGGCTCCCCCGACAGGGATGAGAGACTCTCTGTGGAGCCTCTGTGGCCTCGCTTGCCGTGTTCGCAGGACGATGGGTTTAAAACTTGAACATTGGATGGCTGATTCTGTCCTGTCTTGGCCTCACTGCCTTCTTCAGACCCTCCAGTCTGTGGGCCCAGAGAGGAACTGGGCTGGAAATCTCCTTCTGAGATTGAACTTGAGCAGAGAAGTGGAACAATGTTGCCCTCTGTCGCTTTGAGAGCATCCCTGCCCTGGCATGGTTTTCCACAAGGAGCAAATCGAAACAGCAAAAGGCTCTTCTCAATGCACATCTCAGCTAAAGCAAAGGAGAGATTTGTATGAATTAGTAAAAAATAATACAAATGGGCTAAGGTTTAGAATTAGATTAAATGGAGTTCTGACCTAGTGTATCCATGGTAACCTCCTCATGATCCCCTTCTTTATCATCATGGACGTTCATTTTACCAACTAGGTATCTCTGTTTCATTTCCAGCTGACAAGAAATTAAATCCGCCAGTAGTTCAGAGATATGATCAGAAGCAGACGGTAAGAAAATACAGAAATCATATGCAACACTCACCATCCATGTTCTGATGCTGTCTGCCAGTGAATACACCTGCACAAACTCTTCACTTAGACAGGACTTACAGTCTTGATCCACTGCTCACACAGAAATGCAAAAGAAGGGAACAGATCAATCAACCATGCAGAATTATCACAACAAAACACTGCTAGTTCTGATGATAGCCGAGCATTACCATAGGTCTTCAAGGCCAGGATGAGAGCTGGTGTGTGGTACACCATGGCTGCACATATGGCATTAACAGCTTGGTCTGTCTTTGACCCTGCTGCAATCTCATTTCTCATTAGCTGTTTTCGGCAAGACTGCATTAGGGTCCTCATTAACTCTGTTCTACTGTCTTTCAGGTCCTGGGAGGGGTTCCAACGAGCAAAATCTTCCAGGAAGACCATTAGCTCATCAACAGTCCATGTTTTTGTCTAAAAGATAGGAAAACAGCAGTAAAGTCTACCAGTTGAGGTCTTTTAATTGTACAATGTGATCTAGTGATTTTTTGCTTGTACATATTGTCACTGGATTACGCAGACATGGCTTTACCTGATCTGGTGTTTTACCCCGATTTGTCTCCCGTGTTTCACACAATCCATGTTGCAGGATGGGTTTCCAAAGAGGTGAAGACTGAACATGGGTCATTTTCCCTGGTGGAAGCTCCTTTATGGTACGAATCTCTGGAGTGGACAGCAAACCCAAATATTAATATCTATCATATTCAAGGGTTGGAAAAAACGTTAAAGGTAGGTTGCTTCAAAATCATAAAGGAACAGCAAAACAAAAATGTTTAAAAAGTTCCAAATGTTGCACAATATTTCCATGAACAAGATGCAGAGAAATGTTGACTATGTTCAAACAGTGATTTCCATATCTATCTGGTCAAGATCACAGGTGGTCTCACCATAAGGAGATTTCAATGCCAGGGTTCTGGAAGCAAGACGGCCCATCAGACGTGCCACCAACAGCTGCAGGTCTGACATCCAAGAAAGAGTGATATCTGGCAGACCCAGGGCTGTTACAGTGAACTTATAACCCCACTCATTATTGCTGCTATCGGAGTGAAAGAGGAACTGCAACTGAGGGCCTGCATCAAATGTTACCTTCTGCAGTAGCAAAGAAACACACAAGTGAAAGAGTCAAGCAACAACAGTGTTCTGTGCAGTGACAATAGAAATGGTTGCAAATAGCCTACCTTTGGCCATTTTTCAGTTCCAACCTTCATATCATAGCGCACCTTCCCACCTCGAGAATCTGTGAACTCTAAATAGTCGTATCTGTGAATAACAAAATGATTCCTCAGTAAAATTATCAATGGGGGAGACAATCTTTTTTTTTTTTTATTAAAAGCATCAGTCACCTCTTCTCTGTCTCACAGCGTTCATCAAACTCCACCTCAAACGAGGTGGCACCAGGGCAGGCAAAGATGGTGGTCTCATGGTGGCTGTTCTCATAGTTGTGAGGAGATTCCATGTTCCAGGTCCTGAGCACCACTGGCTGCTGAGGTTGGTGCCAGCTCTCTTGATCCACCTCAAAATGACACATCAACGTTTGTTACAATCCGAGATAGAAGTACAGTCACCGAGTACAAAGCTTGAGCTTTTTACTGATGCTTTTCCTCATTAAATGGGTTTAACCGACATCTGCTGTTGCATTATTTACTACCTTCACTGAAGTAAAGAATCCCCATACTTGTATTGCTTGACACAGCCGTTGTAGTAAATTACAGCATTCACGCTTTAACTATGGGATGCTGAATAAATTCTAACATATTAAGGTTTGTGGTAAAAATGAACTGACCTTAGAGAAGATGTCTCCAGTATCACTTGAAAGGCTTTTCAGAAGCTCCACCAGGGAGGAGAAGCTCTTCAGCAGCACACTGTGGGGGATATCCATAGAGCACAGCTCCAAGAGGAAAATCATCTACCAGGGATAGAATAAGTGTTTGTTGAAGTGTTTCAGTACAATTCATTCAATACTTCAGCAAGACAGTAGGTGAAAATTACTTAATTTAAATTGGGATTACCAGTTGTCTGAAGACAGTGGCAAGGATGGAGCTTCCTAATTTGTCAGTTATTTCAGTACTGGTGTACCTCTCCAGTAGGGAACCCAGAACAGCTTTGATACTTCCCAGGAACTGATCCACGTCTATTGAAAGAAACCATTGAGTCAGTTAGTTAAAGGTGCTCAGAGCTAAATCATTAGAAAACTAAGTAATTACTTTGATCACATTTGACTGATCAGAACTAAGCTACATTAATACAAAACTACCTTTAAAAATAAATATATAAGTAAGAAGTTTATTATAGATAGCAATGAACACTGTAAATGTATCTCACATTTTAGAAGGATGTCTCTGGCCAGCTCCAATGCAACAGGTGTGGAAGCTCCACCTTTGAGCTGAAGATAGCACCAGGAAAGCAGGCTTCCCTGCAAAGCCCAGAACAAAGACAGCAGCACTGTCCTGCTGGCTCCGCCGCTTTCATCCACCATCATAACCTCACACTGAAAGGCAGACAATAGTTGACAATCAGCAAAAAGGTTAATAGAAAATTTTCATTTCACATCTGGACATAAAATGTCAAAGAGGATTGCTTCTAAATTGTCAAAAAACATCATGACATGAATGATTGACTAACCTCTCTGGTTGCTACCAGTAGCAGTGTTTCCATGACTGACAAAATCGGGCTGATGTCAAAGTCTGATGAAGCTCCTTTAGGAGGCAGCAAGAGAAGGCCACTTGGATCTTGGTCACTGTGTGGAGACCACAGTTGTTACAGATAATCATGTGATGTCTGAGCAAGTAAAAGTAAATTATATTGTGCTTGCATATCACACCGTATGCTTACCTGAAGTAATTACAAAGAGATTCAAATGTCACCTTCACGGACTCTGGCTGATCCTCTTCTGTAATATTTTTCTACAAAATATTGATAAACACTTAAATAAATATATACATTTGATTTTAAAATAGTATAAATACATGAATGCTTCGTGTGATTAGAATTATGAAGTTGATGACAATCATCTTCTACTCACCATCATGTGAAAGAGTCTGTCACGCCTTTCGTGTTTATCAGGGAAGAAAACAGCTGCTCCATTAAGAATAGCCTTGACTGCTTCTTTGTGCAAAGCTTTTTCCACTAATGTCTCACCCCCTTGGCCATCAACAACTGAAACACAAAAGTTATTGCTCACTAAGTTTAATTTACTCTTAAGCCTTGTTCACATTCTGACATTTTAAGCCCAATTTTCCTGTTGCAGAGAAATATTGGTGGTTGCAGAACAACAGCTCTTTGATCAGTGATCATCAATTGCTATGTGATGTGATATGATAGGCTTGTGGAGACATCCCAGCCTCCTAATTAATATCTATTATGGGAAGAGAAACTCAGCTTTCTCGTCAACAAGAGGGTGAGCTAGGCAGACCGAGTCACCAGGAGATACTTGCATTGCACATAGTGTATGTAGAGAGAAAGAGTAGTCTGCATGACAGCTCTTACTGCTCAGCAGACAAGTTGGGAGTAAAGTTTGACCACAAAAAAAGGCAGTTTTTAAGCCACTACCACAGATCAGATACATGCTACAACTTTCAAAGTCCCACAAGTGAAACATGTTGCATTAAAAGGTAAAATACAATGATCCAACAATGCTGATAATCTTGGAGTCTTTAAGATCAACAGTAACATTGTTTCTCAGTCTTAGACCCAGAGACCCAGCATTTAGTAGATGTTGCCCTTGGGCCTGGTCCACCACAATTGTATCAAATGAAAAACTCTAAACGCTTCTGCTGAGAACGGTGACAGCTTAGCTGACTGACTCAGTTAAGTGGTGTTGAGTTAAGTGTGTTGAGTCAACATCTAAAATATGCAGAGTAGGGTGCCTGTTGAATGAGTATGACGAACACGAAAATGTAATAAGTATCTAAAGCTGATGAAGTATCTTCAGACAAATGCAGCCAACAGATCAAACACTGGTCGCTGCTGTGTGAAGGCTGACAGGCTCTTACTGTGGCAGAGGTGAGTATAGAGCTCTGAAATGGCCCTCGCAGAGTCACTGAGAGGCTCCCTGCTGCTGGATGTGGATGGACCCGCTGAAGCTGAGGCACCATCATCTGGACCCTTGCTCTCCTCTGTGCTCCGAGGCTCCAATGGGTTTGGCAGCATAGGGAAACAATTCTGCATCAACTGGAGAAGCAGAATTCTGCTCTTCAAGACCTCCTCTCCCTCACTGAAATAAAAGGAAAGCCAAATTACAGCTGAGAACTTACTATGAAGAGTTTTTCTTATTACTTTCTACACCTCAAAATGCTTCATGACAATTTCTGTACAATCAGTGAAAACACAGCAGAGGCAAAACATCTTCTTACATCTCCCTGAGTTTAGTGTAGAAGTTCCAGAAGAGGCTCAAGTTGAGACCACTGAAGTCCAGAAGATACTTCTGTTTGAAGTGAGAGGCATCCTGCAGACACAGGACACAGGACTACAGTCTGACAGTTTTCAAAAATAAAACAGAGAACATGCTCCATAGATGTGAAGCATCCCTTCTTCCACTCAAAGGTAAGTTGCAATGTTTCCTGAAAGCCACAAGAGGGCAGGCTGACCCATCCATAAACAAAAAATGAACACTGAAAGTGAAAGACTGAGTAAACAGAAAGCACATAGAGAAATGCTACTTTCTCAAATGATAGAAATACTGTTCTTGTTGTTTTCACTTGCTGAATGATGATCTGTAATGGAAATTGTACTACTAACATGATCCACACTGTGGATACCCCAAGCAGTGATAAGTTACCATGTCTTGTGTAAGCTGCTGTATGAAGAACAATGTCTTGTTTAGGAGGCAAAGGCCAGTGACAGCGTTTTGATCAAAGCTCTCTCCCTGTGCACTGAGGTCATCCAGGTCCCCAAGCCTCTCTGTCCCAGGGCACAAGTAGCCACTGAAGCTGAGGGACTGAACACCAAGGCGTTCAGCAGAGTCCTGCCTGGTACAGAGGAATTTCACCATCAGGAACTGAGAAGACAAATAATGAGAGGAGTTAGACATGCAGTGACACATCACTATAAATGATTAATAGTTAATGATTGAAGGTTAAGAAACAATCCACAAGTTTAAATAAAGACGTTCACATGATTACAGGGTACGTAGCTGGTATGCAACTGGATGTGGTATGGTACCTTTGCAACACGACACTGTTGCAGCTTGATCTCAACATCATTCCAGTCATCCTCAAGCTCAAACCAGCCGACTGGTTCGTCTTCACTCTGTGCTGGAATCCTCACGCTGCAGGTTATGTGACAGTATGGGTTGTAAGTCAGAAACAATTTGCACCACTGTAGCAAAAACACGAAGCGCTAACGGGTTATAGATAATGCAAGCTAGGAATACCGTTTCAGTATTATTCACTAGGTACCATAATGTGCTGCTTGTGACATGTTTAATAAAATAAACTTTAAATGCTAGATAAAATATGACAAAAAAGCTCCAACAGAAACCTTACCTGTCTTGTATAAATTCTTTGTAGTCCTTGAAGCTCCACATGTCATACTTTTTGAATCTCTTGAAATGTTTCTCTGCATCAAAAGGTTCCTCATCCTTGTACGCAAACACCAAACCACATCTTGCACCAATGGCTCCTTTTCGCACCTTAACGCATAAACCAGAATGTTGGTGTTATGGACATTAAATCCTTCAACAATGTTATCAAGCATCTTGTTCCAAAAGGGAACTCAATCATGGCATCTTACTTTGATCTTCATTTGAGTGACCTGGAAGCTACTCTGATCCTCTGTAGACAAGATCACGCTGGCTTTCTTTTTACCACTTTCTGAGAGAAAACCTGAAGAGAAACATTCATTCGGTTACACTGTAGGGAGAGTTTGTAAAGAACTGAACTAAACTGTAACAGGCCTCAGCTGTACCATCTCCTGTGGAAGACTCTGTGAGCATGTTCTCTGGTCCCGATTTCTCTTCTTTGCTTTTTACGTCACAAGCCTGCAGGTGCAGCTGGAGGGGCTTCCCTGTAATCAACCAACAATTTCTCTAACCAACAATTTCTCTGAAAATTAAATGTGGTGATGGTATATGTGAATAACAGTCAATAATATGATTTACCATTGCGATAGAGCAGTCGCAGCCTAACAGAGGCCATAGAAACAATGAGGGAGGAAGCTTTGTACTTAGTCTCTAGATGATCAGTGATGCAGGACAGGGCCTGAAGTACTTTTGCCACACTGCCTCTGGCCAGGGCAAATGCTAAGAGAGTTAACTCTGCATCGGGACTCACGCAGCAGCTGCACAGAGGAAAACAAACAAACAATAACATTTTTGGGGGGCTTTTGGTCACGTTAAAAGATTATTTGGCCAAGTATATTATCATGTGTAACCTTATGTGCACAGTCACATATTTAATGATTAATTAACATTTCAAAGTTCAGGTCTAATGTAGCCTTATCTAGAATTAATTTTGTCTGAAGCAAGCAGTGGTACATAAAATAAAAAACAGTGAGCAAACAAACTCCAAACCAGATATGAAATATCCAATTTACAAGGCTGATGACACCCAGCTTAGATTACTTTTTGAATCTCCAGATCAGCCATAGTTAATGTCCAAACTACCATTAATAGCAGCACTGTACATCATTTTGCGCTGTTCATAATGGCCATAAAACCGTTTTCATATATCTCTGATGGCTGAAAGCTTTTATTAGCTTTCAGCCAAGATGGATAAAATAATTACAGAAAGATCTGCACAGGTCACACCCTATAAATTCAACAATGCTAAAAGCATGCAGGAATTCATCTCAGTATGATTTTTCACCAATTATTTCTGGTGATTTTATCAGTCATGCTGCTGCCGACATCAATGAAAGGATGTGAAATAATCTCACATTCATCGCCACCCTCAACCACTAAAAAGCCTTAATTTTGCCCTTTCATTGCGATGATGTCAGCATCATGAGCTCAGTGTGGCAGTGATGGATAAATGTGCAGATGTAATCCCCACAGGTCCTTACTCTGCTATCCTGAGGAGAAACCCATCCACCTCCTCCAGGATGTTCAAAGAGAAGAACTTGGGGAACTCAGTGGATGATGGTGTCAGGGACAATGGTGGCATGTGCTGTAAGGCTTTCCTAAGAAGAAAACAGCACAAAGAAAGTTCAACACTTGTGCAATAAACAAAGCACTACCACAAGTCAGCGCAGTAAAAACTGGAACATAACACTCCTAAACAGAGCTGCATTTGCCTTAAATCCATGAGTGTTGCATCTTACTGTGTGCTCTGTAGGACAGTGTGAGCCAGAGCAGGGTTAGTCTCCATGGATGCTGTGACCAAGGAGGTGAGGAGAGACAGGTACCAGATGGCTGAAGCATCCGAAACAGACACCTCTTTACTCTTGGTAATCTGATAGCCCAGTGTCTTCAAGCCATGAATCCGCGTGTCACATCCGTCACTCAGGCACCTTTTAATGTTGATTTGGATGTCTGGGATTTGGTGACAACATAATGTGATTAGCCGAGTGATGGAATACAGCATGCAAGAATACCACAGAGAAATATATAAAACAAAAAGGTGATATGTGAATACTTAGATTCATTTAATCACTTCTGCTATAAAGCATGACAAGTTTAATGTATGCAAAGCAAGCAAATGTATCATCCATTCATCCATTTTCTATACCCGCTTATTCCAATGCAGGGTTGTGGGGGGGGCTGGAGCCTATCCCAGCCATTGCTAGGCAAGAGGCTGGGTACATCCTGGACAAGTCACCAGTCTATTGCAAGGCTAGCTCTATCAAGTGTATCAAAATATGTTTATCTTTAAATAGAAAATACTTTCAAACCACAAAATACTGTTATTGTTTTCATGCACACCTGGGACTGAATATGCCAATTATTTTCAAATTGCATTGCCTTGGTTGTTATCGTTCTTTGAACATCTGCTCAAATCTAACAGCTGCATGTCAGTTCTCAGCTAGTTAGTCTTGCTTAAACATGACAAGAGCATTTTTCTGAGGTAGTTGTGTGGTCTATTGGCTTTATAGATTGACACTTGTGAAGAACCCATGATGTAGACTCCATGATTTGCATCAGTAAATGAACTACCCAATAAGCACCCAATAAGCAGCCAAACTGAAAATTTGTGACTCACATGGGTGTGTTATATTGGCATTCTCCAAGAGAGCTACATAGCCCGTGACATTGCTGGGGATGCGGATGTCCCTGATCTCCTGCAGGGAACGCCGGTTTTTCCCAACAGCAACTGAGACCAGCTGAGGCATATAACTGTGGTCATTGGAGGCAACGGCAATAGCCAGACGTCTCAAAACCACATCTGGTTTCATTTTCAGCCTGAGAATAGGAGGAATACAAGTTTCTCATGTAAAATTCAAAATAAAAAAGGAAGAATAATTTAAGGCCTAGGTCAACATGAAAATCAGCTGAAAAGTTACACTTTACCTTATCCAGTGTGATCGAGCACTGCCATCTGACTGCCAGAAAGACGCAGTTTCCCCATTTGTCATCTTGTAGATGTCAGCAACGTTGGACGAAGCCTCTATTGAACTGTAGCACTGTGTGACAACCTTAACTTTATCTACATCTGGATCACGGTCAAGTTCTGCTCTGTATTGGATATCTAAATCTGAAAGAGACCAACTCGGGTGAGGACAGTCTTGAAGTTATGTGGCAGGAGGCAACAGATAAACAGCTAAATATGCACATGGCCTTAGCGTACATTTCAAAAATTCAAGAAGACAAAAAATTTACAGTTAAACCTCTTCATTTAGCACCTGCAAACTTTGGTGCTCACCTTTCTCTTTCTGCAAGAGGAACTCCAAAAAGTCTTGAACCACACTTGACCTCATGGTGCAGATACTGTTGTAGCCCTCTAAAATAGGGAAAGGGATGGCACTGCTGGGAATACGATTCCTGTGTAAAAATTTAAGGATTTTAGAGGCATGTGCTCCTAACCGGTCTTTGCTCTTGGAAAATATGTCAACAAAACCTGTGAAAGAAAAAAAGAAGAAAAAGAATGAGACAATATCCAGGCTACAAGTCGACAGTGTCAATTCAAATTAACTTAGCCTTGTCCACACAGGTAAACAAATCACATATCTTACCTGGGGTTAGGGAGCACGCCTGTAGCTGTCTTATCACATGACTCAGCTCTCCCTGTAGATTAGCTCCATTTGAGTTCTTAAGAGCGAGAAGCATGCTCTCAATGTCCACTACTCCATCCCCCTCTGCATCAAACTGTCCAAAGGCCTGAGATAGGTGAAAAAGACAGTGACATACAACACAATCAGTCCTAGACTTGCGCTCCATCATGTAAGCATATGGAGAATATTAGACTTTGAATCCAATTTGCATTTAAAGATCAGAAAATTATCTATACCATTATAACGTATAATTAACTACATCTATTTAGTATAGGTATATGTATTTTATGCCTGTATAACAAGTCACATTTTGGCATGAAGAAGGCTCACTTTGCATCTGGATGCCAACCCAGTTTAATTTGGGAAGAAATCAATCTGGTAGTCTGCATTTTAAACACAGAACAGGTACTCTATGACACACAAAGACAAATGCAGACTAAAGTATGCTTTCATCTCTCGCTTTTGGTTAAACAACAAATGTCAGTCACCAGACAACAAAAGCAGTATTTCGACTACAATAGGCCAAAGCTTAAAATCGTGTGACACTAACGCTGAATAGCAGCTTTATGACAGCTCATTTATATCACTCAGTGTACACCTTTAAGATTCCTATATTGATTACATGACTTAATTTCTTCCCTGCTCTGGAAGGGATACACCATATCTACTGATTATTCATCATAAATGGGAGTGGCGACAGCTATTAGCCGTTTGGCACTTATACCTGGGACGAACACAGCCCCATAAAACATGACATTTCAAATCATTATACTTTGCTTTTCCTTGGTTGTATACCTCTTCACATTCATCCCTTGGAACATCTCTGCTTTCCAACATTTCGCAAAATTGTTCAACATGAACAGACTCCTCTCCTCGGTTCAACCGGTCCTCCAACCATCGCATCAGGACTCCTTCATTCCCGAACAGGACAGACTCGTGAATGGCGACTCCAGAGTCGCTAATACGAGCAGCTGCTTCTCTTAGTTTCACTTGCTCCAAGAGGACCCCGGGGTTAGGTGGTCTACCGGTGGGTGCGGGTAGGTTATTCGATATCCTTCCGCTTCTCGAACCGGTGCCTCCGACACCACCGCCAGTGGCCGCAGAGGCCGGACTGTCTTCCGCGAAACCAGGACTCTCGGTCTCTATATCTTCTTCCTCGCCGCTACCTCCACCGCAGCCGCTCTCTGCGTTCCCCATGTTTGTTTCACCTACCTAGGCCGCGGTAAATCCTTGCGACCCGCTGGGTGTCAGTTTTGAAACGGTCGTACCGGTCTGTATACAGACCTCCCTACCGTTCACCTACAGCGAGAACTCTACTGTGGACTACTACCGCATTGACGTACTGTACGTCAGACTGCCCGTAACGTCCTTTACGTTGCTTGGCTTGCGCACGCGCTGTTGGGTACTCCTTAACGGAAACACCTGCGTCGTCACTGTTCATTTCAACCAAAATAATGTAAGACGATGTGGATGGAGTTTAAATCAGACAAGCTTTGAGCAGCATGCTAAGCTATGCATTGGTCGCGTTTTTGTCGGTTTTACTGGCAGTGCTTTTAATTCCTTATGATTGGTCCGTAAAATCAGTAACAGAATCAAACCAGGGCCCCCCCGTGCGGCTCCTGAGCAGGCGTGATTTGACACAGTACAACGGAGAGGTAGGCAGCAAGGGCCTTTACCTGGCCATACTGGGGCAGGTTTTTGATGTACAGAAGGGAAACAAGCATTATGGACCTGGTGGTGCTTATCATTTTTTTGCAGGTGATGCCTCTCTTTTCCTGGAGTACACTTAATTTATGAGCTCTCCATAGGCTATACACCATGTATTTTTTTTCTTCTAAAATTGTGAGGCACAGGTTAAACATTTTCAGATATTAAGACTCTTAAATCTAATTTTGTAGCTTCCACTTAAATAATAATACACAAGCTACTCGTGCATAGGCATCCATTAAACATTAAATGTGTTTGTCCTTTCAGGGAGAGATGCTTCCCTGGCCTTCATCACTGGAGACTTCACAGAGAGTGGCCTGACAGATGATGTGTCCAGTCTGCTCCCACTTCAAATGGTGGCCCTTTTTGACTGGTTGGCTTTCTATCAGAGAGAGTACAAAATTGTTGGTAAGTAGTTTTGTCTCCCTAAATCTCAATACTTCCAAAACTTCTCGGTATAGCGAAAAAAAACAGCATCAGTGGATGACGTAGATTTTGAAAAATACTTTATCTTGCAATATAATCAACCAGGATAGCATACAGCTTTTAAACATTTTAAAATGTCTAAAAAATGAAGGATTAAAATCTGAGGTTGCACATCTGAATAATATTTACACATAAATTGATATGTTTCAAAACAAGGGAAAGTAGCAATGTTAGATTGAATCTAAAAATATGGAAACAAGAATATCTAATGTAAAATGTGAAGTTCAGATCATCTAATATTAATTGTGCCAGATGTTTTTTCCAGCTCTGACAGTTTGGATTTTTGTCATCCATCAGACAGATATTTCTTCTGATGATCCTAGAAGTGCTCTGTGATAAATGACCTATAGTAGGTTTTTTGGTGGACGGTTTTCCAGTAGACTGAGGACATACCTAAATGGAAATGTCATTGAAAGTTTACTACAGTCTGTAATATATGGGGTAACCCATTTAATAATTAACTTGAATTGATTGGTTAAAATGTTATGTTAATATGACATCAGTAAAATATCCTGCTTTGAATTTCAGCAAAATTAGTAGGCCGGTTCTATGATAAGACTGGACAGCCCACAGAGGCCCTGTTCCAAGTGGAAGCCTCTTTAGCAGAAGGCCAGCAGATGAAAGCTCAGTCTGAAGCCGAGAAGGTACGATTTCCAGCCTGCAATTCGGAGTGGAGAGCTGGAAGAGGTGGAAGAGTTTGGTGTTCGACTAAAAGGTAAGGAAACATGTTTGGCCGAACCAAATTTGAAAAAATCTCAAGGGCATTGTCATGTACTAATTTGCAGTGTTAAGAGCTTTAATATGCTAATGTACAATAGCATCAAGAATGCACTTTTTTCCCCCCTTCTGCAGTGGTGGAGTGATACGAGATTGGACAGGTGTCCCACGGAAGCTCTTCTCTCCAGGATCCAGTGGTGTTCGATGCGTTTGTGTTAAAGATCCGTCTGCAGCAGAGGAAGATCCCAGCTTACAAAGATATGATGGCTGCCCTCCGCATGCTGAATCATGCTCTGTAGGAGATGACTAGCCGCTGGTAGGAGATGACTACAGTTGGAGTCATCCTACTGAGCAAACCCAGTATAATTTACAGAAATTATACATTTTCATTTCAGCTTTTAAACACCAAATCAAAGAAAACAAAAAGGACTTGCGGTAGTAAAACACAGCAGTGGACTCATAATGAATAAAACTCATTTCTCTGGTTTTTGATGACCTTTATGTAAAGTTGTTCTCCCTTTCCCTAAAAGAATACACCAGGAAGAGACAGACTAGATATCTGAGCATACAGATACAATACAATGTGCATAAAAGATTAAACAATGTGCATAAAAGGTTAACATAGGCAAAATTTAGGTTTGTCACAATGACAAGCACAAACTGCATTTAAGTACAAAACTGTTGTAGTGGTCAAAAATATCACACATTTATCTGTACAATTTAACAATACTTGAAGGGGCCCCACTACCTGGCCATCCCTCTACTTACTCCACATTCTCCCAAATGATCAGAAATGTCATGTAATCTTGATAAAGTGCACCTGTTAGGCTTAGAAATCAAGAAGTGTTAAAACATGAAGGTTGAAGACAAAAAGATGTCATGAGGCAACATCGTGGGGACAATGATCAGAACGATGAGGACCCCATGGCTAGTCAAAAATGGAATGTTATCATTTGGTGACAGATTTAAAAAATTGGATTCATGATTATAATCAGGACATATAAAGGCTACAAATTAAATGACATGCATAGGCATAGTAGGCATTTCCGTAACTGAGGAGAACTGCTGAAAACGTTTAGTTTTAGTGAACCATATTTATATTCCTTGTGGAAAAACTAGCTCTTAGGTCCCATTTCCTCAACTTAAAAAAAAACACTGCATATCCATTCGGTCTGACTGAAGTCTGGATGTGTCATATAATCTACAAAGTACAGAGAGAATCAGCCCCATTAATTTTTTTCAGTTGTGCCACATTTCATCTGTATGGAAAAGTAATGTGGTCATTATTCTGAGTCTAAATGTATTTAATGGAACTCAATTGGAAATTTCCTTTAAAAAAAAAAAAAGTTGGTTTGTTTTCTCAATAAATCCACCTAGTCTCACCCATTTTATCCAGTCACTTAAGAACAGGAGTGACCAAACGGTGAATGATGAACGATTACAAATCACATGTAGCCTTGCAGATCTAGTGATCGAGGCATTTTCTAGTGTCACTCTGTTCCAAGTTGATGCTGTTTAAAAGAAAAAAACAACCCTGAAAAGATGAATTTTGTGGTACAGACTTTTGGTATTTGGGTGGATCAACATAAATCCAACTGATGGTGAAATAACCCAACAGAAAAACTAAACCCCCTCATTGGATTGAAATGTCATTACAATAGCTACCTGCCTGTGATAAAGGAGCTAATCAGCACAAACATCAATGTTTTTTGGAAATTAAGACACCCAATCCAGCTGTCACCAAGCTGGAGAGCTGCTTACATCCGCGTTGAGATACTTTGATCGAAACAAACAAAATGACACTGTTTCACTTTCTATTGGAAATGTCCCTCTAAAAGATTTAGAATTTGTTGTAGACTGGAATAGTATAAAGATGATGGTCCTTAGTATGTCTTGCTTCTGACTTTCCCTTCTCCTGGTGTTCCTGAAAAGCTGTGCCAAGTTGGGCCTGGCTATGGCCAGAGCCGGAGGATGAAGGAGATGCTGGCCTCAGCATTATGACACCCCGCCCAGAGTCAGTACATCGAAGCAGATGTCACACACCCTCACCGGTTTGTTCAAGTCAAATTTGATGATGGGTATCTCCTTTATAGAGCACTTGTGGCACAACAGGCGCCCACAATGGCGGCTGCAATGAACAGGAAAGAAGAAGGGAATTTAAGAGTAACCATATAGCTACATAATGAAAGATGACATGATTCGTCAGGCTTAAATTTTAGAATATTTGGGATGCGCTACAGAAAACTTTACACAGCAGTACAAAATCTTGGTAAAATATTACTGCAACTGGATGAAAACAAATGCTCTGACATTGAATTTGCTTATCAAATCCATGCCATAGCAAAAGCCAAAAAAAGGTGATCCAAGAAAATAATTGAATGTAACACTTTTCTTTTTTAAAATTTGACCAGGCAGTGTATATATGAAAATGCCAGTTAACCAACCAGTGATGTTTCCGTGTTGTAACGCCAAACTTAGCACCACATTCATAGCAGTTGGACCCATCACACCATGGGGGCTCTTTGGACAGCATATCTAAAATGAAACAAGAACCTTAGTTATTATCACACAGATCAACAATGGGATTTGGGGGATGGCCATTATTAACTTGCCTAGAAGGCGGAAGAGCAACTGTTTGGTTGCAACTTGGTAGTTGAAAATGTTGATGCCCTGATTATTAGTGACGCCCAGTCGAGCCCCAGCTCTCACAATGGCACGGCATAGGTTTGCATTTCCCTTCATATAGGCCAGGAGCAGAACTGGAAAGAAACACAGATCACAGTTGTTCTGCTGTGTAACATTGGTATTATGTTATTTGTACAGAAATAACCGTGTACCTGTGTTTCCTTCATTGTCCGGTTTGTCCAGGGGGTATTCAGGCATGCACTCCAGGAACAATTCAAAAATGGCAGCAGCATTCTCTTTGCCATAATGGCCTAGCACATGCATCGGTGACTGACCCCTAAACAGACAGTACATCAACGCTTAAATACGTTACAAAAAACAAAATACACAAGAAAACCTTCTGTGGACTGAGTGTACCTGAGATTGAAGGCCTCTGCATCAATGTTGGACTCTGTGAGAAGGGTTCTGACATTGTTAAGGCGGCCCTGCATCACAGCCAGATGAAGAGCTGGAGAAACAAAAAAGGGACAGAGAAAAATACAGTATTGTTAAAAAAAAAGATAGTGATGTAGTTGTGGTGGTGAGGTCATAGAATATATTCGATAACTGGATTAATTCAGTCTTTTTAAAGTTTAACAAAGTAGTTTCTCTAGGGAACCCCACAAACATCTTGAAACCAGCTTCATAAGGTTAGACGATTGAACTAATAGTCAAAAAAGGCTTGTTAATTATTATTAGACAAGAAACGTCACTTGAGAGTAATATTTCAATGCTTTCTAGTAATTTATTAAACTATTAAAATCCCTTTTTACATTTTGCTACAAATAAAACAGCATTGTGCCTTTGCATGGTTATATGTAACAATACACCTGTGCCTCATTTAGTATGCTTGGGTGTGTAGGTAAGCAAATTTGCCCTGTCTGAGCTCCACTGCTCCCCTGGGTGCAGCCATTCACCCATGATTTTCCAAAAAGTACTGCCTTGCCTTGACTAGAGTGTTTTTCCCCCATATGAAGCCCCAAGATGTACTGCAGAATGAGCAGACAGTTGGATCCACACAAAGCAAAATAATGAAGAATTTAACGTACCATTATTGCCATTCTCATCCTCAGCAGCAAAATCTATACCATTTTCAAGCAAGACAGAACAAATAGTGGCCAAGTCCTGCTGGGCTGCCAGATGTAGCGCTGTCTGCCTGTGTTTGGTCAGCTCATTCACTTTGGCTCCAGCAAGCAACTGTAAGCAGAAAATGTCAAAACTAACTAAAACTGCACAACTCTTAAAAAAAAAAGAAAAAAAGGCACATCAGGAGAGAAGATAAAAGAAAATTTTGGGTTTCTACCAGGTTGCGGACAATAATCTCAGAGCCAGCCTGCACAGCAAGGTGGAGAGGAGTGAGTTTGGCTGCATCCTGAACCCTGGAGTTCACATTAGCTTGGACACTGATGAGGAACAAGACGCTTTCAATGTCTGAGTTTTGAACAGCCACATGGAGGAAATTCCTCCCTTTGTTGTCCACCTGGTGAGAAACAAGAATTTGAGGTCAATACAACTTCATTCTTTTATCAATGCTATGGAGACAGACTAGTACATTTATTGCTGTGCTACCTGTTCAGCAGCACCTGGCTCCCTCTTGAGGATAGCTTCTGCTGCCTTATTGTTTTTGAATGTCATAGCACAAGCAAACGGAGTCATTCCTTGGCGGTCGCGAATGTTGAGCCGGATGTCTGGATGGGAAATGAGGAGCTGTATGATGATGTTGTGCTGGTTGCTAATGGCAGCATGGATGGGAGCTCTGCCCTCTGCATCCTGAAAAAATAAATAAAAAAACACATTCAGATTCAAACACAGCTGAAGTTAAAATGTTTTACTTACAAATCATTTACACACAGAATAAGTTACTGAAAGAAAACAAAAAACAGAGCTATGAGACAAATATAAGTTAATTAATAGGACTAACCTGTGCATTAACATTAGCTCCAAACTCTAGAAGGCACTGCACCACCTCCTCCAATCCCCAACTGCTTGCCAGGTGGAGGGGCGTTTGTCCATCTCGGGCTTCTTCATCTCCTTCCCCATTAGGGCCAGGTTGCCTGGGGCTGTTTACATCACAACCACTATCCACACATAAGCAGGTAATAGGTTAATACAGCTATGGATGCTCCTTTTTGCACTTAGAGTTGACAGACAAGTTACTTTTCTGTGTGCATTTAAACTTATGATTTTGGTGTAAAATTCTGGGAAACATTAAAAAAACTGAAGTTTGAAAAATAAAATTAAAAAAACACAAGCAGACAAGTTTTATTTATATTCAAAAGATGTGCAATTCATGCAAATATAAAGACACATGAGAGAACAGGCAGACCTGCGGATGAGGAAGCAAGCGGTGACCTCGTTATTCTCATCTACAGCTCTATGCAGGAGAGTCTGCCGGCAACCAGAAGGCCCTGTGCTCCAACATGTGGCATCACAGCCATGCCGGACCTGATGAGTGGGGGGGGGACACCACAGAACTCAAAAGTTAAGGAGCAAAAACACTATTTTCCAGTCTGAAATCCATAGAAATGCTTGTACTGCTTCTAAAGCAGCTCTGATTCAAAGCTTATATTTTTTTCTACATTTACTTGTTGCAACCTTGTTAAACTTTGATATTTCAGATTAGACTCATATGGTGGGCTACTGCTGTATTTGCAATATAATCTTCTTATAAAATGTCTAAATTGACTGTTAAAAGGGCACATGTCATTTATTATCTGGCAGCAAAGTTGAACATTTCTGTTAATTTCAAATTTAGCTTTTTAACTAGCTTGCTCCCTTTTCTCCAGTGATTGAAATGTGAATGAGTATGCCCCACACCACACAGTATGCTGTTCTGACAGGTAAAAAAAACAAGATAATTTCACTAAATTAATAAGAAACAAACCCCTTAAAAATCCAGTGCCAGAGGCCTTTTAGAAAATTAACTTGTGCTTGTTCTTAAAAAAACACAACCTTTTTCCCCAACTTGATCAATGCGAGATTAAGTAGTTTATCTTAAATGGTGAGGATTCCAGGCACATCCAAATCAAAGACTAAATGTGTTTAACAATATTAGAGTAAACTTTGAACAACTTACAGTACAAAGATCTTAATTCTAAATGGCAGATTCTAGTTGTATCTATCTTACCAGTGTGGAAGCGATATCTTCCAGGCCATTCTCAAGAGCCAGCCACAATGGAGGGTCTCCTTTGTCATCTATCACAGACATATCAGCACCTCTTGTACAAATAGCATCTACCACTAGTGGCAGCTGGTTACTGATGGCAAGCTGTAGTGCCGTTTGTCCCTCCTGGGTCCTGGCAGTCAAGACAAATATTGCTTTAACACCACAAAGACCATTACAGGAATATAGGGAGATTAATTCTAGTAGTTCAAAAAGTTAATAAAAGGGGACCCCTATGGTAATTGATAACTCTAATACTGAAGCTTTTTACGAGTCACACTCGTAAATAAATAATTGTACTCGTAAGTAACTCGTAAGTAAAAATTCGTAAGGAAATAATTGTAATTCCATACTCTCTTTTTTTTGGAAGGATTTTTTTTCTTAAAGCCGACTATCCTCTGAATAGTCAAGTATCAGAACTATGCTAAAACCAAAAACTCCAGTGGCTGTAAGCTGTACTTCAGAGGTAAGCTATGCATATCATAGAAGAAATCTGTGACATGCAGTTGTAACAGAGGGGGAAAATGTCAGAACAACTTTAGATTTTTAAACACATATTTACATTTATTTTTTTCAAACCTTGGCCAGGTCCAATATTATCATCTCCCATGTATGTGCAAGTGACCTAAAATATCAAAATGCTAAATAAAACCTAAAATACTACATTTCAAATATATCTTTAGCATTACCTGACATTGATGTCTGCTTGGTGTTCAAGAAGAAAGAGGGCACTCTTGCTGTCCTGTCTTTGGATGGCCATGTGAAGCAGGGTTTGTCCATTGGACATAGTGTCATTAATAGAAGCCCCTGAGCCCAACAGCTGAGCTGCTATGGTGTGCATACCTGACAGGGACAGACTGTATTTAAATACCACATATACCAAACATGATTATTCATATTATAGATTTGATCAACAATCATTGTGTACCTGTCCAGAGGGCCAAGCCCAGGACTGTCTGGTCCATAGAGTCTTTGAGACTGAAGTCTGGAATGATCTGCAAGTTGTTGGTGGCATGAAGTGCATTGGCTATAAACCATAGACAAAGAAACATGAGAACAAATTACAGGATGTTCAGCAAATTAAAAAACTTGTGCAGTGAGGTTAAGAAAAAATTGGTTTAAAAAAAAAACATATTTGCAATTCAGTTTAGGACATTCAAATTTGACAAAGAAGCCCAGAAATATACCAACCTTTTTGCTCCAGGATTACAGAGACCACATCTGGGTGGTTGTGAGCAATGGCCATGTGAAGGGGGGTCTGCATAGCCACACCAGGGGTTTCATCAGGCAGAGCCTTCTCGGTCTGCAGGTTGGGGTTGGCCCCTTGCTGTAGCAGCTCAGCTGTCAAGCTTGCCAGCCCACAGCGACACCCTGTATGAAGCGAGCTCTCCCCCTGCAGGTAGGTACAGGGATTCGAAGCATATTTTAGTGACAGACCACATTGATCTACCCATTATGGTTGAAATGCATAACATTCAACTACTTTTAAAAAACATTTGCAAATAAAGAAATTAAAACAGACTTTAAAAAAAACTATAATTTTTTTAAACCAATTTTTTGTTTTATCTCTTAGGCTGCATAAAATATTAGAATATCACAGATATAATATTTGCCAACATTGGCCAGACTTTGATTATATTTAAAGATTAACGCATTTTGCACCAAATTCTGTGCATCGGTGAATTGCACATTTGGCCCAGGGTCCTGTAATAAAGGACAGACTTAAACCAGTGTGAAGGAAATATCACCTGCCAAATACAATTCAAAAACTATGCAATTGTTTTAATGTTATATGACCAAATGTTCATACATACCCATTTGTTAACATGGTTAACCTTTGCACCATGAGTGGCTAAGAAAAGTGCAGCTGCTTCGTTGCCTGCCTGAGCTGCTCGTTGTATAAGGCAGTTTTCTGTAAGAAGTACAATGGTGAAGATGTAGGAGTGTCTAAGACACAACCACCACTCCATTTCATCATAAATGTAAAAAAAAAAAAAAAAGTTTCCTAAACAGCACCTGTAGCAGTGTCAGGGGCATCCGCGTTGCTTCCTCTCTTGATAAGCTGGGCTGCAAAACCATTTTCATCAAATGAGGTGCCGTTCACTACTGGTGCATCATCCTCAAACGGGTTTACTGAAGGATCTGAAGACATGGTGATATACTGCAGAGCCAACCACAAAACTGTGCTGCCCTCATGGTCCTTGAGTTCCAGGTCAAGCCTGACAAGAAGGACAGATAACTCCAGGTTATATGTGAAACTATTAAATGAGGTTAAATGATGGCCAAGTTACATGAAATTTGAAATCATTGGTCCTTTCAAGATTTTTTTTTTAAATCGCCTAGTTATTGTGGTCTTACGAGTTCAACACAGTCAGACATCATGCACACGGCTGCATTTTATGTCAGAAACTAAGTTTACTAATTCCATTTAAAGCTACAATGTAACTCACTGTTTGCACTGTAGTAGCTGGTTGAACACTGCGTCATTCCCTGATGCCACAGCTTCATGTAACGGAGTTCTACAATTAACAAAAGACAAAACTGAAGCACCATCATACTTTGCACAATAGTTAACCATATCTGCAGTCCAATAAAGTTCATGAACCAGGAGTCATATGACTACCTGCCCTTGCTGTTCTGCATGTTAGCATTGGCTCCAGCTTTAAGCAGAGCCTCTGCAATCCGGGCCATGCCGCTCATCACCTCTACAGAGTGTTTCTTGGGGCTGAAAGAACAGACCAAGTGAAGTGGGGTTTCTACCGCCCCCACTGTGGCTGCATTCACCTGAGCCGAGTGGCGAATCAGGAAGATGGAAGCAAATTCGTCTCCTGGTGGAAGGAAGAAACATTGAGTGTTAGGAATAAAGTATTTCTCTATTTAATAAGGTTTACAGTCAGTATCAAAGGCTATACAAGGAAAAGCTGTAAATTGACCAGATGATCCTGACCTCTTTGGATGGCCTTATGCAAGAGGCTCCAACCACTTTGGTCCACCATGTCCACGTCAGCTTTGTTGTTAACCAGAGTGGTGGCAATACTTTCCAATTTACGGGAGAGTGCCAGGTCTAGTGCCAAGTCACCGTTATTGTCCACTTCATTTAGCTTGCTGGGTAGCTGAAAACAGGCAGTAAATATAAAACAGAAAACTTGTTTTTCAGCAGAGAGGGAGACTTTGATTTTAAAAAATCCACATGTGAAATTAAGCAAAAAGAACTGACCTGCGAGTCCATCTCAATGAGATACAAAAACACCACATCTTCACGCTCAACTTTGATGGCTTTGTGGAGGGGAAACTCTGTTTTAGATTTGATCATCTTGTACAGAAGTTGGGCACTCATGGTGCTGAAATCTTCTTTCCTTAGATCATCCTGAGAGACAGCAGCCAATGAAGGCCAACTGGTCAGTTTTAAATATCAGCACAGGCCAGTGGTGGAGAAAAGCAAGTGCTTTCACCCATTCTCAAAATTATACATAGCCGTTCATAAACTTTACTAATGAAAATTAAAACCAATTTATTCTGAGATAATTGCATTTACATAAAACAAGCTCATAATGACAGCGAGTTGTGATCAGCATAATCCAAGAGAGTAAGCCGAACTTCAACTCTTCATCTGTCTCACACGTGCATGCATAAACATGTCCAAAACCGCCTTGTTGAACATGCACAAACGCTGTCTTAAGGTACCCACCCAGTGACTGGCGATGATCTCACCACAGTAGTTCATTAGTGTGGTGGCATTTAGCTCCTCAGCTGTTTGATAGAAGCGAATGCAGTTCCTAACATTCACCGATGACATGACGCCTTTTTCACACCTGTTCCAATAAAAAGACAGATGCTGCTTGAAACCATACATGTTGCAAAAATAAATAAATGTTCCAAAATAGATAAAGCTGCAATCATCAACAATTTATGTTTAAAATAAGACTGTAAACTGAAACGTTTGCAGAACGGGTTCCAACCTTTCTCTGAGCAGCTGAAGCTGGAAGCGGTTGGCTAGTTTCATCAAGTCAATAAGAAAGGCATCATCTTCACTGAGTTCCAACTCATCTGTGTATGCCCAGCGCAGCATCGCCATGGCAACGTCAGGTTTGCAATCTAAGAATGAAATAATTGTTTTATAGTTTTGCAGATTTATCGGTTACAATTTTAAGCCTCTCTTCAATAAAAACATAAATGGGACTTTCATCTCTCAATTACTCGCATTTTTAAAAAAAAAAAGAAAAAAAAAGAGGGAACTCAAGTTACCCCAGAGTGAAACTGTACCCAACAGTGAACTTTGACAACCTAAAATAAATATTGTGTCATCATTTATTAACTAAAGGAGTGTGTTGTATAGCAGAGAACCCGGTAGGATCAGCTTGATTTCCACTATGATTTATTCCTGGATTCTACCAGATACAGCTGTGTTGCATTTCAGCAATGCCACAGTTTTGTTCCTCAAAATTTACAATTTATAATTTCCCTTGGGATCAATAAAGTATCTATTTATCTCCTCCATCTTGCAGCATCGTGCTGCACTGCAATTGTTTAAAGAAATTTCTGTGGTGTCCAAGTTACAAAAAAATTTTACTACCAAACTCCTGCTAGTTAACATTCTACTGCTTAATCAGATATCAGATTTTTGGTTGTAATGTTGTTGTGGTGTGAAATGCAATCCAGAGTTTGCATCCAGAGTAGTGCTGAGTGAATTTTCTATGCTGTTCCCATGTTTGACTTGCTGCTCATCTACTCTTCAATCATTGATGTGACTTATTCCAAGAAGAGCTACTTTTTGAGAAACTTCTGAAACATGCCATGAAATATCTAACAGATTCAGAAAAAATGGTCCAGCTTGGTGGCTGTGGTGCAGCTGGAAATACAACCATATCTGGTACAATTCAAGAGTATGGCTACAACAGGGTTGCTCACCAGTTAGGTCCAGTTCAGAGGCAGAGGCCAAATTAGCCAGACTCCAAACATCACTGCGGGCAGCTAGCACAAACTTGTGGGCACAGAATTGTTCTCCTGCAACTTTCACTTTCAGATCACTGAAAACCAGACAGATTTGTCTCTGTGAAAACCAGTGCATACTGAAAATATTCAAGCAACAGCATGTTTCAAACTGGAATGAAAAAAAAGCTCATTAAGTGCTACAATTCAATTCAGCTTTATTTGTATAGCACCAATTCCCCCTAAAAAAAATTCTCAAGGGCACTCTACAAACACAATCCTATTCAAGTCAATTAACTGTCATCCAATTAATCTAGGAATTTGAACAAAAAGAGGAAATATGCAAAAAATACAATCCCTAATTAATTACAGAGGAATTATATATTGTGAAACATTGACACAAAAATAAGTGCTTTCCAACCATGATCCTCACCTGTACTGTTCCTGCTGATAGAGGTTGGCCACGATATCCAGCAGACGACTTATAAAAGTCTCTGCAGCTGCAGGACTGGGGGAGCCCTGGCCAGAGGTCTGAGCAGCAAGCACAGCGCAGCGCCTCTCTGTATCAGCCAGCTTCTGCTGCATCTTCACATACTCCTGCCTCAGCAGGGCCAGGTGCTTCTGCAGCTTGGCCACCTCCTCTGCCATACATCATGGTAAAATAGACAAGACAGGAGACATAACAAAACAAGCAAAAGAAATAGGTAAGGAAACCCTGTTTCTGAACTGAACTGGACTCTGAGGCACTGATCACTTAAAAGGAAAGAGAAACTGTCCTAACATATTAAAGCTTTAATTAGAGGAAAATATGACTGGAGAGAAGAACGTTATAAAGGCAGTTGTTGGATTTTCACCTATAATAGTCCATTTTAGGCTTAAAGTATGATTACTTTTCTTAGCACCAACTTTTTCAAACTTAGGTTGCACAGATTTTGCATGATTTCAGTAATCCCTGTACAAGGACCAAACTGACTAAACCAAAATGGTCACCTCTTTCTCTGCCGGTCCAAATGAGCAGATCCTTGTTTTATAACACTGATTCCTGTCTTGACCAAGAGTCCACTGTGTTTCACTGAGGCCATTTCCTTCCTTTGAGCCAGTAAAGTTTTAGTGAAGCAAAAATGCTGAGGTGGCACCTTACTGTCTACTTCATCGTAAACTGTCACTGGCAGAGCTGCTGGTCATGAGGAACATAAAGGGGGTGTTTTTGAAAACCCACATGATCAGCTCAACACAGGAAGGGTGGTAAAGCTGGAGTAGGAGTAGCAGCTTAAACCTAATGATTAGTCAATAGAAAATCTTATAATATACCATGATTAGTCCAGGTTATGAGCATCTGCAAAGCAACTGTCTGACTCAAGCATTGAATAAGTCCATTCTTAAAGAATATAAAATAAAAGCTTTAATGTTTATGAATTGGTGTTTTGTCAAGACTTATGATCTAGTCTCTTGCAATGTCCTACAGCGATAATCTCACACTAAAAGTTTGTACATAGATAAGATATTTGTCATTAACAATCAGAATACAAGCATTGTAAGGTTAAAGTGAATTCTTCTAGATATAATCTAGTCATTCAGGAGAATGACCCAACCATCATTTAGCTTGTTTTAAAAAGCTGTGTGTGAGGCTGCTGAGCAGCTTTAACAGCATAGACAACAGTGTGTGTTGCCTGGATTCAAGTTGTTAAGTAGATTTCCCTTAAGGAGTCTAGGCTTAATATAGGTGGTGCCCTCGTACATGGCACTTCTGCCAGGTGGTTGATGTGATGCCTGACACCCAGACTTTCCTCACAAGTTGTGTGCCCCCATTTTAACCCTTCGTTTTACAATAACTAATGACAGGTTATAGTGAGAGGGGAGGCCTTCTTACAGAAACAGAAGATAGACCTTTAATGAGACGACAGCTGCTGCTCAACTATAACTGAATTATGAATCGTTAGACAGTTTGATGCGAGCATGATGCTGACGTTCAACCAATAATCAAAACCGAAATTATATGCCAGTTCTATGAGTTAACATGTGGTTTTATTGAGGAACACACACGCAATCGTCCTAATGAAAATATTTTTTTTCACACAATCTGAGCCAGCAGCATTTCTTGCCCAGTTTGGCTAACTCATAGCGATAAAAAAAATTCAGCTAGCGACATCAACGAGAGCTAGCGACAGATCTTGCTCACTTGCGGAATGAGCGTGACAAGAATGGAGTCACTGTGCTTCATATTATCAACCCCTGAAATGCACGGTTCGCTTAGCTAAAAATACATCATCTACTTCTATCTCACGGTTAAATTATCACAGCAGAATAAAATGGTAAATTAGAAAAAAACCATCAATCTCATACCTTCCGCCATGTTACTCAACGTTAGCTCCGTGGCCTGATGATTTGTATCGCGATACCATGAAACGGCTCATAGTGGGCGGTGGTGTTGCGTTTAAAGTGGTTCACTAAAACTCGTTAGCTGAAAGTTAATCACATGACAGTCTGTTCTTTTGTGGTTTCCTTCATAATGTTCATTTCAGCACATACACACGTACACTATTCACAAATGGTTAGGGATATACAGCTCTCGGGTGAAATTTACAGAACAAAAAATGTTCAAACTAAATTGATATTCTATCATGAATGTATGGCATGTAAGTAGAATAATGCTGGAGCAATTCCTCCATTTCATAAAATCTATCTAAAGACAAGCTGACACCAACTGGATACCAAAATATGAAATATCTCAATAACTTGTCAGGTGTTAGGTGTCATCTTGGTCTGATAATGTCTAAATGTGGATAGTGTAATTAAGAGGACTGTTTGAATACAAATTGTCTTGATCCATAACATTTAGTGAACAATTCATGGTTCAAACACCTTTTGGGATTTTTTTGTTTGTTTGTTTTTGTATTTTTGTTTGTGGTTATTCACCTTGTTGAGAACAGCATGTTGTACAATAAGTACTTAAACACTGAACAATTTATATGTGTGCAAATTAATTTCACAAATAAAGGTTGTAGTGCATTTTAATATAGATTCCGACAACATACAAAAGGCAAAAAACGTTTTGTGAGTTGTGTATATTATCATGGCCAAGAGTAATGAACATGTTTTTAAGTGAAAGAAGTAAAGTGTTAAGTTGATCGATTTACTTTTGTAGCAACTTGGTGTTTCAATGTTTTCACTTGTATTTGTTGTTGTTCTTTTTTATTTGTCTTGTCCAGCATCATAGCAAGCAAAATGATGGTCTGGCTGCTGTGTTGTGCTGAGCAGGTTTGCTTTGTCAAGCAGCGCTTTATGGATAAAAGGCTCCTCTTGTTCCTCTTGATAATCTGAATTTTTTAGATGACCGGAGGGGGCAGAAAAAGGATATAAAAAGTGAACAGAAATGAAAGGGAGAAGAGAGAAGAAAGAGGAGATAAAGATTCACTATATAGAAAACAATGGTCCTTCAATCCAACCAGAGACACCAGACACCCTGCTACACCTGTACAGAAACAAAGCTGGCAATCATCAGGAGCACCAATAAGGGATGAACAAGCTGAAAGACACTAACATGTATCATAACTAAAACCAAAGCACCAGAAATACACACCAAAGAAAACTGAGAGTAGCTAATAATATATAAACCCACAGGACAACACAGTGACTGTGTCAGCATGCAGAATATACAGAGGGAAGAGGGGTCAAAACGCGACCCCAGCTGTGTAAAGGTCAGAGTCAGGCCAGGGGGACCCTGAGACCCGGGAAATCGGCAGCAACTCCGGAGCACGACCCCCAGCCACCACACCATGAAAACGATGTAGTCAGTGTTTTCACTGAACCGCTCTTTCTATTGGGGCAGGATAATGGATTGAAAAGATAAATATTATGGTGTATAATATTCTGCTACATATACCTTCAAAAGAGAATAACCCCAAGAGTTTGGTGCACAAGTTTTGCTTTATTTTGGGTTCTCTGAAATCAACAGATGGTCTGAAAAAAATGTCATAGTTAGTTGTACTAAATAGCCCCAAATCGCTCAACTTGACATGGTCACTTTATTTCTTTAGATAAAAAGATAATGACCATGACTAATTGTAGCTCGTAGCACCTTTGTGCCAACACAAAATGCTGTATGACAACATTTAAATAAAACAAACTGTAAAATCCAACCAACAAAGAACAGATTTGAGAAAAAGGACTACGGATCCACATAAATCAGGGGTGTCTCTGGGAGCCATGACGAAAGAAATGCAGACTCCAAGATAATCTGATCAAACAAAGTGTACAGAGTAAAAGTTATTGAGAGCTTTACCCACTTCGGGTCTTCTTCCACATGCTGGCAAACTGTACTCCTCTGATGAGGAAATTGGATTCGGTTGTCAAGAACAACCCAAGAACCACAGAGGCACACAGCCGGCTGTATAATGAGCTGGAAATCCAGCGTTGTGCCAACAGTCAAGCATATTTTTACATGACCATAAGCTTTCAGTCTGAGAATGAAGACCTTGCCTCATATTTCAACATCTCCTTGATTTGCCTTGACCACATGGATGAATAAAAAGCCTCATGGATGAAAACTGATGGTCAGATAACAGAAAGACAGTTATTTGGCCACAATGATCAGCATAATGTCTTGAGAAACAAACAGGGATTCATTTAACACCATACCGACGGTTATTCATAGCGGCGGTAGCATTATGCTACGGGGATGTGGATAAGAGAGTGAACAATGAAGAAGGAAGACTACCCCCGATTTATTCAATAAAATGTTAGACGATGAGGTACACATTTCAAACTTGGACACAAGTGGGTGCTCCAACAGGACACTGACACCAAATACACATCAAAGCTGGTTGTGGAATGGATAAAGCAAGCTAGCATTTTGCTTTTGAAAAGGCACCACCAAAGTCTGGACTTCAACCCTTTAAAAATATGTGAGCTGTGCTTAAAAAGAAGAGGAGCAAATTTAGCTGAACCCTACCAACTCTCCTAGGAGTGGTTAAATGCCAAAAAAAATTGGAAATCTATCTAAAGCTTGACATGAGTACCGAGAAGTGGGCGAGGTGTAATATTTGGTGCTATATGTTTTCTGAACTTCCTTGTACAATTTTGACGCAGCGTTATTTCAGAAGACCCCAAATAAATTCAAACACATGCACTGAATTCTCGGGTGATCTTGTACAATCATTCTGCCCCATAAAAAAAACTTAAGAGATGTCACTGTATTAATGTTTGTAAGTGCAATCAATGGTTGGAACTCACTTTGCATTAGTTTGGAACAGTAAATAGATGAGATGTCAAACGGGAAAATGATCTGAATCAGCTTGTGTGATAATTAAAATGCTGAAGTTCTGCGTTATTGTCAAGCAAAAACATCAGTTTGCACTTAAAACATTTTTTATCTGCCATATTATAGTAATGTTAATTATTCAAATTATAGCCCAATTTTTCTCTCCCATAAGCATGTAAATATACCAAAATTTGATCTAAAGAGTAAGCTCGCAGAGAAAACATGTTTTAATGTAGGCATTATTATCACCGGTCCAAAACACCTGCACATTTTAATTAGTCTGAAGTGCTCAAGAAGTAAATTAAGAATGAAGGCCATTCAAAAGTAAACATTTGTAAATTTAAGGTTTCTATTTGCTCTATGTAACCCAAACCAAATCTGAATTAAATGCACAGATAAATATAGAAAAAAAAACTCATGTTTTAGAAGAACTTACTACAAGTGACAGATTTCATTACATGAAAAATATACATCAGGTTTGTTTTTTGTTTGTCTTTGTACATTAGGCATAACTGCACTGGTTCAGTGGGCAGGATAGAGATTGTGAACATCAAAAACAAACTGGGCACACACATTGTGTACACAAACACTCAAACATTCACAAATTAAATTCCAGAAAAACAAACATTCAGGGGGGAAAAAGGTAAGATAAAGCATGCATAACAACTCCTACAATGAACACAGACATGGGAAACAGCCACTGCTAAAATAAAATATTGAGAGGAAGTCGATTTTGCATCAGGATATATCAAAAATTAACATGTACACTTCATACTTGGGGGGCGGGCATTGCTACAGCAAATTGTTGCCAATACCATAATTCTACATATTCTCTGTGTACTGGCTATTTCAGAAGTCCATACCAGAGGTGGTAGACAATTTTCGCTATTTTTTTCCAACATTTTTAACACTTTGTTAATGCAGAGTGAAGTGGCCAAGCATTTTATTAGGAGGCACTTTTGAAAAAAGAAAATTTTTTGCATGCACAAAAAAAACCAAAAAAACATGGGCATGTTTCTTTTGAGTCAACTTAGCAGGATGGTGAGACTTAAAACTAATAAACAAAAATAAACAAAATCATTCAGGTGCACAGATGACGTTGAGTTCAGGAAGTGTTACCGAACCCATGAGAATAAAATATGGCGGTCATCCTCCGGCATTTCACTCATGTCTTGCTTGATCCGGACAAGTGCTTCACAGGTGAAATTCCTCCAAGAGCACAGGGATTCACATTCTCTTTTAGACCTCCTGTGAATGCAACCTAAAGACAGCTAATGCATGCTGGAGTTGAGAGGAGGAAAATGAAAAAAAAAAAAAAAAACATCTATCCAAACCAGCACTAATATATTTGGTCTAAATGTCTTGATGGATGGAAAAGGGAGCGTATATATTATCCGGTTTAGTCTGTGCTATTTACATGTCTTTACAATATCTTCCTGAATGTTGAAGCAGTTCATAGACTTGAAAAATGTTTTAAACATCCTCTGGGCTTTTGTTGTTGTTGTTTTTTTTTTCTGGAGTTGGCACTTGCTTGGCGATTTTCTGTCAGCCATGGTAGTCACTGTAATAGTATATTGCAGCCTACAGTAGCCAGTCTGTTCCTGCCAGAAAGGAGGACAAGGCTAGCGAGAGGGTGGAAGAGTGCAGGAAACAGTGCCGTTTTGATTTTCGAATTGGAGACCTGCAGAAAAACAAACAAATAAAAAGGAAAAAGTGTAAATCACACAAGTCAAAACTATCAGCACCAGGAATATATATTAAACTGAAAACATCTATATGATGAGAGTAATACACTATGATCAGCGTGATGAGTTAATACATCAAGTGACAAACACTGCTTTTTGTCACCTTTAAACTTCAGTTGCACAATGAGGTCAGATGACCTACTGAAGTAGCCTTTCTAACAGATAACTATCAAATTTCATTTGACCAATTAAAAAAATGTATTTGAGACACATTTAGACAGAAACCCAGCTGATGAAAAAACACAATCTTGGTATTCTACGCATTGATGATATACCAAATTTTGATCCCCATTCCTTTATCCAGCAGATGTACAAATCCAGCAGTGACGAAATAATTCAACTTTTTAAATTTCAGCATTTTTACACAGACAAGAACATGGCAGCCATCTTGACAGTGGGCCTAGCTAAAACCGAGGTAGTTGAACAATATGTCTGCAACAATTTCTTCCATCAGAAGATCTACAATGTTAATGTTTTGTTGAAAGTAATGCAATCCATTGCGAGGTGTTGCATGCCGTTAGCACAGTATTTAGAAAAATAAAGTCATACCAAGTATCTTGGTATTCAAGTTGAACAGAAATTTAAACAAATGACTAAACTAAAAAGAATAGCTTGCATAAAATAAAAATGTTGGTTATTGTGCAAAGTGTTTATATGGTGCTGTTTAAGACTTGGTTATTTTCTGTAATTAGTAATGTAGCAGAAGCTGTGTAAAGGTATAGATGAGAAATAAGACAGAGGTGCAGTGTGATCTAGTAAGGGATTTGTTTGGACCGTGGGGTTTTAGAAACATGCTACTTCAACCCCAAAACGAGGCCACCGGAGACATGTGTTACCTAGTCTCCAGAATAATCTACAGAAAACCACAGACTTAGAAGTGTGTTAGCAGCTTACAGTGTTCTACTTAACTGCATTAAAAAAAGAAAAGTTAATTGCTTATTTCAGTATATAAACTGTTTATTGTGACCCATGATTTTGCCAGCAAAGCAGGATACTGACCTGGATTGCCTATTTAAGAGCATAGCAGACAAAAATCAGACTATAAGGTGGTTTATTCGTTTTAATGTTAGACACCTAAACCTAGATGTTGGATTGAATTTGATCTGCCATCTTCTACACACTGCAGACATCCATTCGAATGACCCAGATACTGTAGATTGATAAGGATTTATGTTAAGTATATGTCTTTAACATATTAGATTCCCTTTGCACTGTATCGATGTTTAAACAATGATTAAAATAAATAAACTATATAACCTCACAAAACACAATAAAAACGGCTATAAATACTTCAATATGTGCAACGTTTAACAAACAGAAGCTGAGCTAATAAAGTAAACACTTAAAGGCACAGTGATTCTGTTTTAATAAATGGTTTCGTCTTAACATTGAAATGAGAAAAAAGGCAGAAATAAAAAGAAAGACTAACATGATGCAGCTCAATTATATGAATCCCAAGGGGGTCCTATATACCAAGCCAAAAGTAGTCCTTTAGCAAATCTGCAGAGTTGGTGAACATCTGTGTCTCTTGTATTTTCGGTGTGTAAAGCACCGTCACTATTGTTGGACTTCACTGGTGTCTTTTCTCGGCCAATTCAACATGGAGAATTGCTATCGCAGCTGTCAGAGTGCTCACCCTGATGAGCTGTTCAGCACAGTGAATGAGTGCACAAGAGAAGCAACAATGATGACAGAATGCTAATGGTCAACTGAACATGTCACACACAATCACTTCTTATATGTCATCTTCAGTTAAAGACTTTCACAATGTGGCTATGTTCAGTGTAGAGACAGAAGACCACTCATAATCGTGGAGACAGATTTTAATGATTCTAATGATTTTACTAATGATGATATGCTAATGAAGTATTAATTTCATTTTTTTTATTATAAGTATATTACATTTTAAAAGTATGTCATTTACTCATCCAATGTGTATTAATGCAGTAGTTTGATAAATGTGAGCTAAAGAGTAGCAAGGTCATTATCAGACTGAGTTTTGCCAGACTGTCCAGACTGGGAGAAAACGAAACGCCTAAATCCAAGGTCGGACAGAGGAGAAGAAGGTACCATTATTCTGTGTTTCAAACAGTTTCATCGGCCCAATGAGGAGTGCAATATAAAGGTATAAAACACTGAGCTCACTCTGCACCGGCAGAACACTTCTCAATTTCAGATGTATGAACAACTGATGTGTGTGGGATTTCTCTTTCCATCGCAAGAAGAAAAATACTATATTTCAAAAGAAATCATTTAAATAAATGAGCAAAAAATGAGAAATTGACATATGTTACATCACTCATGAAATAATATTTTGTTGAGCAATCCTTTGAGGCAATCAGTTATTTTCTGTAACTCAAATCAGACTTCTACACCTGTTGGCCCACTGCTCATCAGCAAAGTGCTCTCATTGGTCCAGGACCACATTGTTTGTTTGTTTTTTATTATTTTTTCAGCTCAATCGAATTAAAAAACAATGTCTTACTTCACTAAATTATAATTTAGCAAATTTATATTTATCATTACTTTTATCAGTCTCCAGTTATTTGAATTACTATGAATAATTTTGTCTTTTCTTTAAATGGAAGGGTATGAATA
>JAOXYM010000016.1:2438613-2536967 GCA_028567055.1 Leptatherina wallacei | reverse complement strand
TATTTATTTATTTATTTATTTATTTATTTATTTATTTATTTATTTATTTATTTATTTATTTATTTATCTATTTATGTTGTGAAGAATCAGGAGGAAATGGTAGGATTAGACTTACTGAAAGCCACAGTTATAGGTCCTAAAGTCCTTGACTGAAGTGATTTAATGCTTGACCCTGATTGTAATACTCACATCAGATACAAGAAGGTGACAAATAACATAATCCCTGTAGCCTAAAATAAGATAAAATCTACAGATTATACAAATAAACGCCACTTCTACAGCTGCTAATGATAAAGCAAATAATAGAAAAAGTGCTAGAAATCAGAAAAATAAATAATGTAATATCAGAATTATAAACATACTGTGATAATTCTCAGTTTCATTGTCACAGTATGCTAAAATTAAAGATGAGAAATGATGTCCTGTACAATCGGGAGGAAGTTGACTTGTAGATTAGAATCACAGTTTACTGGCAGAGGTGACCACACTTGCAGCTGTGATGGAAGGCAGTGAATTTATGCACGTCTGCCTCTGCTTTTTTGTCGCTGAGCAAGTGAAACCCTTTTCAGCAAAGCTTGAAATTCTATTAAAAGCTGCTGCCTGAAAAGTCAAATATTAAATTTCTTTTTTGGAATTTGGGTCAATAAAACCTTTTTTATTTCTGCTGCCAGGTACTTCAGCTTCCTTCCACCGTCCAAAGTAAGTAAGTAAATGTTTATTTATATAGCACCTTTCAAGATAAAGAATCTGGATGAGATGAAAGCATGAACAATCATCTCCATCTCAGATAATGACACAACTGAACACAGCTTAGCAATGTTTTTTAGATGATAGAAACAAGAACGAACCAGAGATTTTACACGGTCAAGGACTTCTGTTTTTTGCGTCATTCAGTTGAATATAGTTGTCATTCAGCCAACTCCTGACGGCATCCAAACACCTAAGTAAGATCTAAATCTTAAAAACATCCTGAGGTTTAAAAGATATATACAGCTGAACATCATCACCATAACAATGCTAAGGAATGTCTTTAAAAGAGGCTAAAATATGTTGCAAAGGCAGCTAATACGAAATAAACAAAAAAGGCCCCCAAAACAGACCCCTGAGGAACACCATAAGCAAGAGCTGAAGAAGAGGACTTAAAGTTGGAAGCAGCCACAAAAAATGTTCTTCCAAATAAATAAGAGAAGAACCTTTTGAGAGCAGATCCTGAAACCCCAACCCAATGTTTCAGCCTGTCGAGCATGACCTGATGGTCGACGGTGTCAAAAGCTGAGGTCAAGTCCAGCAACAATAACACAGAGCAGTGACCTGCATCACTCTGCATCAGGATGTCGTTGGAGACCCTGAGGAAGGCCGTTTCAGTGCAGTGAGCCCTGTGAAAGATATGAGTCACTAAAAGCCATGCATGATGGGTTGATTGGTCCCTCTAAAGTCAACCTAAGAGTGAGTGTGAACGTGAATGGTTGTTTGTCTCTCTATGTTGGCCCTGGGATACACTCATGACCTGTCCAGGGTGTACCCTGCCTCTCGCCTGCTAATTGCTAGTATAGGCTCCAGCCACTCTGTGACCCAGAATTGGAATTAATAGTATAGGAAAAAATTAATGGTTAGTAAACATCACTCTTTAACTCATTGAGTCATCGATTGTGAAGGTTTAAATCAATGGCTATAAGCCTGATACTCTGGCTCATTCTCAAAATGAACAATGATTAATAGACTTTAGGCTTTGCTATCACATCGTATCAAGTCCCAATTAACCCCTCAGGGTGTTTGAAATGATGGGATTATGACAAGAGATTCACATTCAGATAAATGGTCCTGCTTGATTTTCTTAAGCGACTCTAGTGTTGATGAGAGATTAAAGGTTTCTTTTTGCATATATTCAGAAGGGGGAAGGGCAAAGAATAAGAACGAACTTTCAGTAATCATGACACAAATGAATGTGGGGGCGGGAGCTGAGTCAACATCACCCAAGTATTTAAATATTATGAAAAAAAATCCTGGTGTCTATGAATAGACAAAGTGCTAATGGCTGTTATTTTTGGTTTCATCAGTATGTTTCTAACATCTGGCCTGATATGTTTTATACATTTAGGGTTATAATCTTGCTCATTTGTATTGAGTATTAAGTATAACCTGAAGGATCCAAGATTAAACTTGTTTTTATAAAAACAAGCAAATGTTGTATGTAAAAGCAAGGTTGTTTCCTTGGTTTCTTATTTAAATATGTATGTTCATTTATTTATTTATTTATTTTTACAAATGTTTGGATCTGAAATCGGATTGGCTAATTGTTTGTGACTTTTATATATGTGTGAACGTTTGTACATATACACGAGAATCTATTAATTTGTATGTTAGCTAAAGGATGGACAAACTAAAACATTATAGATGAAGATTCAGCAGTAAGAGAAGTGATCATTTCTCTTCGATGGTGTAGACATTCAAATATAAAAAAAACAAGATTTATATGCACTGAAGGAGTTTTATTATAGTAACAGTTTCACTTTACAACCAATTACAACAGGCATTTTAATATGCCCACAAAGAGACTTTGATATCTGCTGTTCTTAGACCAAAGTTATAAAAAAAAGCAGCAATAAGGCAGAGAGTTTCTTTGTTCTCCAGGAACATTTACCTTGTTAAGATTTACTTGTACATGTTCCATGTCATTAAAATATGTTTTTAAAGAAACTGAAATGTATTTCAGGGTAGATAATTCAGACTTTAGAGGCAAAAAGGAAGACAGGCATTTGATGAGCAGTTTAGCCAATTACATTTTGTACAGCACTTTGTGTCAGCTGAGATTGTTTTAAAGCGCTTTATGAATAAAGTTGAGTTGAGAAAGTTGAAACATTCAGCTTAGTATCTGAAACCCTCACAAAAAAAACTGTTATGTCTTTGTCAAAGGTAATGATTGACTTGAAAGATAAAGAACATGTCATATTGGCACTTTCTTTTCTAACAATGAGAAAAACAAATGACAGGATAAGAGTGGAAATGCCACTAGGCAGCATTGCATCAACTCAAATGTGGAAGCATATGACCAACCCTGAGTGGGCTGGCCCTTCCTCTAACTTAATAGAACTTGAGTCAAGTTAGAATTGAGACTTCTGTTAGCTTCCTCAGAGTCACACTGAAGCCCAAGCTGTTCACTTGCAGCCACAGGTCTGCAAATATAAAATTAGTGCAAAAGATTAAAATATCCACGAAGGCATCATCGACAAGAAGGTGAGTCCGTTTTTCTAATTTAGATTTAAGACAATTCTCAAAAGGTTTAAGGGTTCGGTATCTGAATGATATAATTGCATCAGTGATGTAATTACATCAACAGCTGTGATAGCAGGTTTGATAAAAAGCAGCTGAAGTTTTAATGGAACACAACTGAGCTGCTGTGGAGTGTTCAGAGAAAAGATTTTACACACAATGGTCTCACTGTTTTCTCTGCAAGGACTGCAACCTTGGTGCAAAATCGGGGACTTTTCTGAGCACAATGTTTTATCCAAGATGTATCTTGTATTATTTTATTGTCTTGTTACTTCGTGCATTCACTATGTGCCCTTATTTCTGTCTGTTATCTCTTACTAGTCTTTCACTGAAAATGTGAAGTATCTGAAAAATAAGAAAAAAGAGCTTACCAAATGTCTTCCTTCTTCTTTCTCCGTTATTTTGACACAGTTGTTTTTTTACACTTGTGTAATTGCCTTTTGTGTAATTGGGATTGTTTCATAAGATTCTCCACAAACTGTATTAACTTATTTCCTGCAAACAAGATTAAATGTAGAGAACAAGACTTCAAACACATACTTGAACAGAAATATTTTACATTCTCATTGTGTAGATAAATGTGCACTGTGACAGTCACATCACTCATTGATATCCATTGATGCAATTACACTAATATATTTCTTGATTACTGTTCTTTGATGGCTGTGTAGACATCTAAATGATTGGGTAGATGTATATATTGCACATTTAGCAGAAAGGAACAAGTAAATTCATAAAAATCAAAGACACCAAAAATAAAAAGACTATAAATAACTGTGTTACCAAATAACAGCCACGGGATTGTAATCTATTATAGGTTTCTGAATCGAATAGAATTATGTTTCAGTCCTTTTTTCTTCTTTTTTTCAAGCAATAAGTGATCATCACATCTTTCAGTGAAGCTTTGTGCACTGGTGGGGTTTTCTCTTTCTACTTTAACAAAATCATTAGTTGTGTTAAAACTTAAAGATGAAGGTTTAATTGTCTAATTGAAAAAATAGTTGTCCCCAGATTTGATCAGCAGTAGGCGATTTATTCCTGTCATGAGTTGTCAAAAACATCTATCTCTAAGCCACAGTGTACAAGCGGTGGCATTATAATTAAGTGACACATTCTGTGTTTGTAGGGGAAGGAAGAACTGCTCAGAATGGAGGAAAAGAGATCTGAAACATCCCCCGAGGAAAGCCCAGGACCACGATGGAGCATGGGCTCCAGCTCGGGCCTACATTATGGCTCTCTTGTAAACAGTGTCTCATCACTTGCGCCAATTGTAACAGAGAAACCAGCCATATCACCTACGCGGGCTTATATAAGCATAGCTGTGCTCTGCTATATCAACTTGCTCAACTACATGGAGCGGTACACAATACCAGGTTGGATGATCTCTTGTATTACATATGGACATAGAACCTCTGCTTTGGTGATAAATACAATGAACTGTGTATTTATTGTCATGCAGGTGTCCTCGCCGAGATCCAGACTTTCTTTAGTATAAGTGACAGTACAGCTGGACTTCTGCAAACAGGTATGAGGATGCATCTCGTTAAGAAATACACATATTTCATCTTTATTATATCCTGCTTTGTTTTAGATAAAGTGATGCGGCATGTGCTTCTGTTGAACTGGAGACTATTGACTTGACTTTTAGGATACAGAAACAATCCCAGTTCTCCAAAAACTGGGAGACAGTAAATTATAAACATGAACAGAATGCAATAATTTGCCAATATCATAAACCCATTTTTTTTATTTCCAGTAGAGCACAAACAACATTTCAAATATTCCTGATTTAATGGAAAATATTGGCTCATTTTCAGTTTGATGGCAGCAACACATCTCAAAAAAGTTGGAACAGAAGGGAGAAAAAAAGACTGGAAAAGCAATTTTCAACTGTCAAAAATAGGTTGGGGGAGCATTTGACAACTAATTAGTTTAATTTGCAACATGGCAGCAACATGACTGGGTATAAAAGGATCATTTCAGAGGAGCAGAGCCTCTCAGATATAAAGATGGGCAGAGGTTCATTAATTTGCAACAAACTGTGTCTAAATATAGAAGAATGCTTCTTAACATAAAATTGCAAAGACCTTGAAGTTCCCACCACCTACTGCATATAATGTCATGTGAAGATTCAGAGAATCAGGAGGAGGGTTGCATTAATGCCTATGGCATGGGTAGCTTACATATGTGAAGGCTCCATTAATGTCGAAAAGTACATGGAGGTCTTAGAGCAACATCTGCTCACATCCAGATGTCTCTTTCAGGGAAAGCCTTGTTTATTTCAGCAAGATGATGCTAAACCACATATGGTTGGAGCATCATGAAATGTGGCAACGAAGGCCCAGGACTAGTGGCTACAATCCTGCATCAGACATGGAAGGGACAATATTCCTGTCCCAAAACTCCAGCAACTGGTCTCCTCACTTCCCAGATGTTTACAGACAGTTGTTAAAAGAAGAGAAAATATAATATGGGTTTATGAGATTAGCAATCATTTTATTGTGTTTTTGTTTATATTTCACACAGTATCTAAGCCTTTTAGAATTGGAGTTGTACATAAACCACACACATCCAAGTGTGTGGTGGTTCTTGTTTCTAAGCTCAACAGAGGTTTCTGCGATATCTGCGCATTGACTTTGTAATTCATTGGGTGTTTCCTCCATTAATTGTAAGTAAATATGTTATGTTGCCATATGAAAGAGAATGAATTAATTCGATTTTTCTATATATACACAGTTTTTATTTTTAGTTTCCTAATTATGGCACCTCTCTTTGGTTACCTTGGAGACCGCTACAATCGCAAATACATCATGATTTCCGGCTTGAGTGTGTGGCTTCTGACTGCAGCCGGCAGCTCTTTTGTCACAAAGTCGGTAAGTAAGATGTGTTCACATACGCTTTAAAGTGAAAAATCCCCAAAAAACAGGAACTAAGAAGTGGGCACATAGTGTTGCTTGTTATTGTTTCCTTCCTCTGACATTCAGGTTTATCATGCTTTCTTTCTTAAGCTGGAAATGCCTTTAAAGTTCAATGCTGTGAGTGTTAGACGTGGCATTTGTGGGGCTACAAACATGCAATTTGCCAAGGCAAATAATGCTAATCAAAATATTTATTTCATTATTGAACTCGCACATCAAACATTTTCAGCGCTGGTGCTTAAGCCATCCCTCTGATTTCATGACTGACCTGAAATGTAGACATTTTGGACCACTCTGTCTCATCAACAGCACTCTTGAGGTTATCCAGCACAATGATCCTGAGATCTCCTGAGATCTGATTGGGCAATCAAAAGGAGGGCAACTTAAATCCATTTATTGTAGCTTTTCTTGAAAAAATAGATGCAAGTTTTTGGAAAAAAATAAATTAAAAAAAGTTAAAAAAGAAAGATACTATAATTGGCTGTTTCTATTAAAATAGACGAGTTGCTGATTGCTGGTTTGAATGATTCATGTTAGACTGTGAGAGATAATGTTGAACTACTTCCTTGTCTTGACCTTTTTTTTCTTCTTTTTTTTTTTTATTTAAGCAATTCTGGCTTTTCATTGTGCTGCGAGCGCTAGTTGGTATAGGAGAGGCCAGCTACTCTACCATTGCTCCCACCATCATAGGAGACCTCTTCTTTGGGGGTCGGCGGAGCATCATGATCTGTATCTTCTATGTTTTCATCCCTGTTGGAAGGTGGGAAACAAACTCGGTCTATGACTTCAGTTTTGTTCTTTCTGTTTGCATACTTTATCTAATTAATCTGAATAATGCACTGCAGTGCACCTGTGTTGTCATAATGTGTCTTTTGTATGGTTCATTTCACTGTATGTGAGAAACCATATCAGATCTTTTGTGGCTTTGACTGAAACTGATTTTTTTCCAATGTGTGAGTTGATAAAAGCTGCTGAACAGTTGTGATTGTGCTGCATGTTTTCAGTGGCCTCGGCTACATCGTGGGGGCAGGGGCTGCTTCTTTCACAGGAGACTGGCACTGGGCTCTCAGGGTGAGTTCACGTTTATCATCACCAATGCATAAGCACTGATCCGTATTCAGTGCCTCAATTTTTTTGTGTCTGTGCTATCAGATCACTCCCATCATGGGTATATTGGGGGTCATTTTGATGGTCTTTTTGTGCCCTAACCCACCCAGAGGTGCTGCAGAAACTAATGGAGGTGAAGTTACAGGGCATAGTACTTACCTGGAGGACATAAAGTATCTGCTGAAAAAGTAAGATGTACAAACAAAAACTGGATTTCTGTTGTAACATATGAAATATAATGAACCAGGTGAAGATATAATCAAATTTTTTCTAGTTTTTATTCAGAATGTTTTAACAAAAGCAACATTTTTAACAAGGATTTCCTTAATTTGATTTTTAAAGAGATGAAAAAGGGAACGTAGCAGGATTTTTAGTTTAAAATTATACCTGGCATTGCTCTGTTGTGGGGAAAAAATGTTGCTAAATAGACTCAAATGTATTTTGTCAGTCATCCTCTTTTTATAAATTATATCATACAATATTTGTGCAACAACAAAATACTGGAATAATTTTCTTTAGTTGCGGAGATTAAATTTTCTGCTCTTCTTGTTTGTGTTCTCTGATTCTAGTAAAAGCTATGTGTGGTCAACAATGGGGGTGACGGCTTTAACCTTCCTTTCTGGAGCCCTGGCTTTCTGGTTGCCCGCCTTCTTGTCCAGGGCTCGAGTCCCTCAGAAAGAACCCAACAAATCCTTAGACAGGTACAGCATGACTTCTAACCTGCTTTTATCTTGCTTTTTAAAAATATCTGCAGATTTGAAACCATGGGGTCTGCTTCTGCTCCCTACAGTTATATTTTTGGTGCTGTCACAGTGGTGACAGGCATTCTGGGAGGAGCTCTGGGCACTATCTTATCCAGACAATTCAGGGATAAGGTGCGTCATGCAGACCCGCTAATCTGCGCAGTGGGCATGCTGGGGTCGGTGCCTTGCCTTTTCATCATCATCTTTGTTGCATCTGCAAGCATTCCAGCCACTTATGTAAGAAATAAGCTTTTGTTTTGCTGTTCTCTTGGCGTACCCAAAGTTTTTATTTTCGTCTCTTGAGAAGGCAAAGTTGAGCTGACTTAAGTCCGAACTCTCTGCCTTGAATGCCTCATTTCAGGTTTTCATTTTCTTGGGTGAATTATTGCTCTCACTGAACTGGCCTGTCCTGGCTGATATACTGCTGGTGAGCATGAATATCACTTTTTGGTATAAAAATATTAAACATTCTGTTTTGTTTCAGTGTCAACAATGTCCCCCCCCCCCCCCCCCTCACACACACTTTCTGCTTCAGTATGTTGTTGTACCAACCAAAAGGGCCACAGCTGAAGCTGTACAGATTTCAGTCGGTCACCTCCTTGGGGACGCTGGGAGTGCTTACCTCTTAGGAGTGGTGAGAAATAGTTCCACATTTACCCAACCTTGCTTTATTTGAACCATTTTACACTTCTTTGAGCTTGAGGAATCTACCCTTTTTCTAATCTTCACACCTACACTGTCAGATCTCAGATGCCATAAACGCAACTAAACCCCAAACTTATGAGTGGAGCTACCGCAGTCTGAAGTACAGCCTCCTAGTCTGCCCATTCGTGGGGATCTTGGGTGGGGTGTTTTTCCTCATTACTACCCTCTACATCACTGAAGACAGGAAAGCAGTCCAGGAATTGGTTGAAGGTAATATGGCAGAGAACACACCAACACAAAAACTGCATTGGTGCACCATTTCCCAGCGAATGTCTGTGTCACACACATGCTGCTGTGTCCACAATAGCCCTTCTATTTGACTCATTTACTCTCCTGTTTATGCAGTTAGGTGCAAATTCCCCTCATCTGCACTCATACCCTCATAACAGAGTGGTACTCTAGTTTTCTCTCAGCTCAGAAGCAAAAACTGGCCCAAGCTTATAAAGACAACATTGTTGTTCATGTTTGGATCTGAACTGATTTCATTCTTTTCATTCTTTTAGGCTGTTAGTTGATGTGGTTTAAATCACCGTAGCAACTAAGCGTTGGATCTATGTAATTGTTCACTGCTTTCATTTAGAATTTTTCAAATATGTTTTTAGGTGTGGTACCAGAAGATCCAGGACCACAACAGGGTCCCACACCTGAGACCTCCATGGAACTGAGCAGCAAGAGTACTGCATAAAGTTGGGCAAAAGCAGTCACTCTATTAATCTTCAGTATATTTGATGTAAAGTTTAAAGCCACGGGTTTGGAGAATCGGTGTTTGAGCTCACTTGAAGAAACTCCCTTTTGTCACTTTCCACTCACACGCTGTTAATAAACGAAGAGAAAAGTTCACACTTTCACACCACTAAATATTTATTTGGTGTCTTTTTCACTCAGCTTCAGACGGTATCTGCAAGTTTTATTTGTTCAACACAGAATCACAAATCTGCCTCAGAGGTATTTATTTTGTTTGTGCAGAAATAACTTAAAACTCAGCTATTATTGTATTTTTATTCAATTTTTTTAACTGAGGATCTCTTTGATTTCCTCCCGCAGCGGTACCTCAGAGTATTTTCACTGTGCAAGTGGTCCTTTTGAAGCAATTACAATATTGCCTTCCTTTTCAATACTGTGCAGTATACTTGAAAAGTAAATTTGATTATATTTTTTCTTTGAATACTGTTTTTTATGTCTCAATAAATTTAAAAGTGAAATGTTTTTGGAAAGTTTGCATCTTTGATCTATCTATGCAACTCTGCAGCTATGTGCGCATGTATGTACCGTATGTTTACGTATTTATCCAGATACAGAATCATTATTATCATTATGTCTACAGTCGTGCATTAAAACCGTTACATCAGGAACATTTTTACATAGAGAAGCTAAAAGTTTCAGAGCTCATTTGTAATTTACAAACACAAAGTGGAAAATTGTTTTCAGCTCTGATAAATCGTTTTGAAATTGTTTTTGGAAATTATCAGTTCTCGCGGTTACAAAAGTTTAGCAGTTTAGCAGGTCATAGTTTGTTTGTTTAGTTTCTGTGTTGTTAAAGAACTGTTGTAGCAGTACCTAATGCAAATCTCCATCTATCATCAAAAAGCAGTGAAGTAAAACATGCATTCATTTCCTCTAAATTAAAGTACATCAAGTATTTTTTATTTCTACTTTGGTATTTTGTGCTCCAGTCTTCAGTTTCCCAGTTTGAACTCTTCAGCTGAATGTGTTCAAATTGTATTTGTTTATGTTAAAGATAATCAAATGAACTTCTCCATCTATGAGCATCCACACCAGCATACAGCTGCTTGCTTACAAATAAGGCCCAGAGGGACCTTGGGCTGGGCCATCACATACACACACAATGGATTTAAGGGTTGAGGATGTTCATTTTCTGTGTTTACAGTAACAATCAATCTGATTTTACTTTATAAAAAGTTTTCTGATCTTGTGCTGCCTGTGCATGAAACAATAAAGAGCTTCCCAGTTAAACACAAGCTGTTCGATGCACTTTTTATTTTTTGGGACTTTGACCACTAGATGGTGCAACTGCTTTGATGGTGAAAAAAATGCTTTCATAACGATCCCAGTGGTGCTTCATTAGTGAGGCACAGTGGATTTACCAGATGTTCGCTGAGACCTCAAGTAGACCTGGCATAAGGATGTTCATATTTCCATGCACAACATAGGCAGATTCATGGTTTTCATATTTCTGTATGTTTGTAATGCATTCAAGTTTGAGCTACATAATATATCCTTACAATGCAGACCCTCAGGCTTGATTTGAATGTATGCATATCTAAATTTGAGGTGGCATTTAGGAATTGAGTACTTGAATAAGAAGATCCTTTGTCAATAAAGGCAAAATGGTGCTTGGTCACAGAATCTCTTCTGTGTGAAGGCAAAACCTCTTCACGACATCCTGCAAAGTAACATTTACCAAGAGGTATATATGTCATTATCCAAGCCTGCCACGAAGAGAGGACTTCTTGAGAGAAACTTTGGAGGGTTTATCACAATGCGCACAATCCTCCTATGTGTCAAGAGTAAGAAAGGTCAGATTACACTGGACAAAAAGAATAAAAACTTCTTTGTCAGAACAGTTTATGAAAATCTTTCTTTGCACAGATGAAACTAAAACTGTAAAAAGGCTGAGTTTGGCTGATATCAACCCACTCCAGCATTAAAAATTCAAGGTTCCAGGTTCAAAGTATCTTTATTATTGCTGAGGGATTATTTGGTCTGCAACAAGTAGTGATATACAACATAAAAACAGAAAGCAACAACACATAATCCATAATTATGTAAACATGTTGTTTTTCAGGAAAGGTCTGCTGGAGTCTGCTAGAGGAGACCCATTTTTTTGGTTTCATCCATGGCCTCATGACGTCAGGCCTTCTTTCTTGAGTTCTCAACAAGTACTGAAAATTAACCTTTTATATTAAATGAATAAATGTAATCGTATGTTAAATCATCTACTGAAGCTCTTGAAAAAGATTTTTTAAAGCTTCAAAGAACCCTAATTCCCCAAATTTTCTCAATATGGATTTTATACCCCCCAATTTAAGATGTTAGTCTGCCACAGAGTTTAAATTGCATTTAAGATTCAACTGTAACTTGAATATATGTTGGGAAGCAACTAAAGAGAACCTTTCCAGTTCTCCTTCACAGTATATATACACTGTCTACATGCAAATAACATGCATGATATCCCTTTTTGTAATATGTGTTGTTGATGTGTGGATATTCATTTCAGTGCTCTGCTAGATAAACACTTATTGAGCCTTAGAACAGCAATAAACAGTTTATGTATAATCCTACCACACTCGTGTGAGGCACGTCATTCCAAATAATTTGTATGATAACCTAAATGATGCGATAAGAAGTTTTAGTCATCAACATGGGTCATTTTTCAATTTGTGTATATACAACATAAAAACAACAGACCTCAAAGTCATTTTTTTAGGAAAGGTTTTTCTGTTTTTTTTTCCATGTATTATCAGTTTACATATTTTATGGTGAAGTTATCTGTTGCTTCAGCCCCCATGCATTCCATGTATTGGAATTACGGGTATAGCCAGTGCATGGATGGATTGCATCTGCAAAATTACAAGCTAAAAGGTTGAGGGGTGTAACACAAGCATGGTGCAGACTGAAATCCAGCAGTGTTCAACTTTTTGCATAAACACAAACCCTACATTATTCTCTCAGATATCAGAGAATCTCATCATCAATAAAAGTGCCACAGACGCCTGCTGCACCACAGGTGTGTTTCCATTTCAAACCAACCATTAGACTTTTTATATCTGCAGAATCCCAAACTGTAAATCTTTGACCTCTGCTGAGTTTACGGCTGGCACTGACATCCATCATCTTAAGCTTGGCCGCTCTTGTCAAATACTTGCACAGATCAGATATTAAGGGCATACTTTCACGCTGTGCTCTGACAGCTCCTTGTCTTTCATTTTCTAAACAGCTCAGACAGCTGCAGCAGAGGTGTTGAAGATCCCCCCCCCCAACAGCTGCATGTCAGTGCACACCTCCATTGTTGTGTACTGAAGTAAACAAGGCAGTGAGGTCAAAGGCCATTGCTCTTGTCACTCTAATGTACAAGTTCATTCAGTAATTAAGCCTCACAGCCAATGCACTTATAGTTAAAAAAAAAGGCTAAGCTTCAGTGGAATGTTGCTTCAGAATCTATTGGTGATTCATGAAATTTCCAACCAAATGACGCCTATTAAAGCATTTAAATTGTTGGCATTTCCAAAAGGATGCCAAGCAATTGTTAAAAGTTTGGTCATTCACTGGCATTTCCTTTTGTTTTCCACTTTGAGCCTTAAGTGTATAATTTTCTAGGAGTTATGTGTTTACACAGTACACCCAGGGACTACATTGGACAGCATAACATGCATATGTGCCGAATAACAAGTCAGATCACACGCACACTAAACGGTATGCGAAAAACAGTCTAGAGGTAACAGTTTGACCTGTAATTACAACACAATAGGTATTGTGTGGCATGTTTCTGAGCACTTTATCTGAATACCTCTCCATTTCCCCTGTCGACCCTGGCTGGGCAGGAAGCTGCCACAATGGCTAATAAATTGCACAGGCCGATCAACGGAGGGAGCCACAGGGAGAGCGGATACTGTCAGTATTTACTCATGGATTCAGGATTGGGGGGGGTAGGGGCTCTGACATAGCTGTACAAAAAAAGGCACAGCAGCAGTCCTCAATCAGAATACTGTCATGATATCATTAATAACCAGAAATAGCTGATGAGAAGTACATTTACAGTAAGAAAAGAAACAGCTTATCTGGCCTGAGTTAGTGCTACTTTCACCCTTTCACGCATTAGCCACAGAGCAGTGATAAGAGGAGTCAAACCACATTTGTGGATGTGAAGTTGCACTCTTTCCTTATCAACAGCAAACTGCTGCAGTGACGTGACGTCATGTGGAGGAAGAGCCATCTCCACCCTCTGTGCTGTCACTTATTTGGACAATTACATCATTTGGGGGCCTTTTGCGGTCAGTAGAGACACATATGGATTTGCTATTTTACTGTAAAGTGACAGGAAAACAGAGGAACTGGTTATATTTAATTAAGCGATTATCATGTGCTGGGTGATACAAGAACAGAAGAAATGTGTCGATTAAACTGTTGGTGGACAACAGTTCACACAGGCATGTGTACAATTTGAAATCGTCTGTGTTAATTAAACAGGGATTTTTGATTTTTAATGCAAGTTCATCAAAGGTGGAAGCATCACTGGGTAGAAGCAGTACAATTTTTAAGCTTTACTACAAAAACCTGTTTGTATTTTTAGGTTCAGATGAATTTGAATTATGTAAATAGTTGCCGTAGATCAGGTCAAGCCTCTTCCACTGACATGAGATGCTTTTGTCTGCAGCAAAGCACATAAATATAGACTGCAACAGAAAAGCAGCCAAATCTGAGGTTTACCCAGTAATGGCATATGCAGTGTCCACACCTATGTATTTAGCATTCCTGCGTCAGAGGTTTGCCGACCACTGGGCAGGAGAAAGCTGATTCACAGACCAGCAGCAGCCATGTCAGTAGGGTAATTACAAAGACCTATACAGCCTATAAATATGAGCTACAGCATCACTCGGATATGGTCTCATTGTAAGCCAGCCTCCGTTGCAAAGCAGCTCCAACCTTTCAAATTAGGCAGAGATGGATAAGGAGGTGGTCAGGGGAAAAACTTTCAAAGGAAGGAGAGCACCTGACGATATTGAGGTCTGTCTGGACTAGTTTGACTTCCCAGACATATCAAGAGAGACTGATGACCCAGGACCAAGGAATCCAACTCAGACGGAACTGTCAAATAAATAATTGAATCAACAGATAAAAGACGCCGTTCCTGCCCAAAAGCACTATATATAGTCGCTCTCTGCCTCCTGTTGCTGCACTGTGGAGAATAGCCTCCTGGTCACACTTGCAACGAGTGGACACTTCATTCCAGATCTATTCAAATCCTTAGCTTGCAGACACTTGTTCTGTTGCTTCAGTCTGGGAGTTCATGTCACTAGAGGTGGGGGGGGGGTTGGGATGTGGTCACTTCTGCAAGCTACAAGGCAGACACAGACAGTCCATGGGTCAGGAGGTTACAGTGGATGGCTGTTCCTGCACTTCTAGACGGACCAAATCCTAGACAGCTCTGGCTCCAAAAACAAATGTACGTGAGGAGAGCGGATGCGGGGTGGTCTAAAGCCACCGTACATCAGGGATGACAGCCCCCTCCTTTCACTGTTGAATGTTCCCGATCTCTACACATGTTGATGGTAGCAGCATGAGACTTGTTGAATAGTCATAAATAACTGGCAGTCACTGGGAAACCATATTTTTACCTCATTTTTTCATCAAGTATCTGAACATAAATTAAAGATTAGAGTTTATTCTTCCAAAGTATTTTTTCTTTGTTTTTGCTCAATTACCTTTGTGAAATGATTAACTAATGACGTGTCAAAAAAAGATTAAAAAAAACACAAATATGGCATAGAACAGTAAATACTAAAAGCTAGATTTTTATTTAAATAGACGTCAAACAGGGGTAGAGGTAGCAGAGCATGAAACACAATCACAGTTGGACTCACTGTAAAACTAACCTGTTTTTAGAGATGCAAAATTTTAAAATATAGCCAGCAGATAACTTAAAACCCAGCTGGGAGTGGAACCAAACACTGGTTGGGGGTTGAGATGGGGCTCTTGCTCCAAAACTTACATGTACGGGTTCTACGAGAACCCTGTTTCTTGGTACAGGAAGAAAAAATATGCATGCTGAACGGTATGTAAACATGGCTGATGGAAACAATAGGACAGTCACATGTGTGTGTGTGTGTGTGTGTGTGTGTGTGTGTGTGTGTAATTACTGTGTATGAAGAGATCCTTTTTTTGTCCAAAGATAGACCATGAAAAGGTTTAAGTATCAAATAGTTTAATATATGAATTCACGTCTAATGAAACCAGAAAATAAACCGTGTCTTGCCTCTTATTACCACCCTGAATTGGGTCTATAGGCTCTTGAGAGCTACAAGGGGTGAAGACATGTCTACCAAAGGAACAGCTGATAGACACACAGCTGATAGACACACGTGTCAGTGGGGCATTTAAACTTTACTGGCAGACACTTTTCACAATTTAGAAAGAACCGGCCTTATCGTCCTGCAGGCGCTGGGTTCAGCGATTAGAGGGTTATCTCCCATCCTGCACTGGAGGCTCGGCCCTCCACAGAGACAGGAAGGAAGGCTGGTGTAGTGACTCAGTGGCTCCGAGCCACATAGAAGAATAAGGCGAAAGATAGGTCCAGGCCCACCGATGGAAAAACACACAGGATCCCACCGACACGACTAGCATATCAAACACATGCCAAAGAAAGAAGGGGGGAGTTGGGGGCTCCAGGGAGGGAGAAAAGAACAACTGTTTATTGGGGCTCCCCCTAAAACCCCAGGCCACTGCCAAACCAGGCCACTGCCTGATTTGGCCCTCATTTCTTTTCCTGCATCCTCCCATCTGCTGGACTCAGTCTGCAGCATAACAAAAGTAATTCTTGTCAGGATCACTTGACCATCTTCTGTTGAGCCTGCCAGGCCTCACTGTTTGCAACAAACTTTATGAATTCAAACACAGGGTTTTTTTTCAGACATCAAAGTTATTGGGAAGTAAGTGGATGATTGCTTTGGAAGAAGTTTTGTGAACCAAAGGCCACGTGGGGCTTTAGGTTTTTTTTAAAGAACTTTCTCATTTCAGTTTAAATGAAACAATACAGATCCACTCAGTGCATGCGAATGCATTCAGATTTCAACTCTGATACCTTCTCAATGCCAAAAGCCTGCAGAGCTCATCCAAGCAAGCATCCAACCCAGCCCTCTCCTTCACTTAAATCTGTCTACTCCCCAGATTTGATTTTATTCTCTAGATATTGACAAGAAGATCTGATTTTATTTGATTTCTGTTGAATAGTATATGAGGTACATGAGAGAAACTTCCAGGAGGGCTGTTACACGGTCATCACTAGGTGACCCAGTTCAGCTTATTGGCCAATGTCCCCTCTGGCTTTCAGCAAATCAAACAAGGCTTGTCAGGAATCCCCCCTCAGCACGCCCACCTTTCACTCATACAATGAACCCTGTGCTCATGCTGAATCAAAACCATGTTGTGTTCTTTCTCTGCATCACACCTTCATATTCAAAGCCTGTTACACTTTTCAAGATGTTGCTTCCTGCGATAAGTTAATTAACAATTTGGGCTTCTTGTCATAGACCTTTTCACATCATGGAAAAGTTCAGTCATCTTTCTAGGAGATCACAAACAGCATAGAAACACTCATCTACATTCAAGGTCAGACCTTTTCCAGCTCTTTTGAGACTGATTCTTGTTCTTTTTATGAATCAGCTGTGGTGCATTTCTCTTCATCTATCGTGTCTCATAAGAAGGCATCCCACTGAAAATTCAAAGAGGTGTGGATGCTTTGTAACATTTAAGCAGCTATCTTTCAGCTGTGTGAGTACAGGAAGTTCCTTTCAAATTTTGCAACCACTTGAAAGGCCATAGAGAAAAGTACCCCCCAAAATATGCAGGGCTTATGAGTGATAAATAACTATTAAAAAAAAAAAACCTGTGTAATACATTTACAGTAACCATTTATTTACAGTATCATGTATAAATGATCTAAAGCGCTACTCCTATCTGTGCAAACATCTCTGAAATGTGTGCGGTGCAGGAAATCCAGCAAGCAACTTGGATATTTAAGGTGATAAGCAGGTCAAATTCCAACAAGAAATTATACGACCTAAAGTCCACGCAGCCTTACATAGAAGTACATTTACTTGGGCCAAAAAGGCCTGGTTTCAAAGGCTGCCAAATAAATATAAGTAAAGAATAATCTTTTGAAACACAGCTGAATCAACTCTGAATGTAAAGCCAACTGAACCTAACATCATAATTTGAAGAATATTAATGAGGAATAATAAACCTTTGTGTTTTCAGATATAATAAAGAACAATAATCTTAGAATTCCTCACATGCTACGCCGAATAAGCTTTACAGACGTGCAAAATCACACCAGCGAAACTTTCATTTCTCCTTGCAGTCTGGTTGAACAATGAAACTCCGTAACTACTCTCAGGAAAGCCCCACTAACCCCTCACTGTGTGTTTTGAATTGACGTTTTTACATTCGATCCCGTCACCTTTACGAAGTAATGTGAGCACTTCTATTAATCAGTTGACCTCAGGAGCAGAACCATGCCTCAAGCACTCCTCTTCCTGTCAAATGTATAGAAATGTCTACCTGCCCTACACACCTGTTCGCTCTCATTTTCCACACTCCCTCCATCTTCTTCGTCATCATCATCGTCTTCTTTTCCTCTGCTTCTCTACTGCTTAATAGGTGAATGTCTGGCAGTCTGGGAGCTGATGGTTTCTTATCATTTTTACACATTTTATGAATAACTGTGATGATGTGGCCCAAGCTTTTTTCTCACATTTTAGATGATGACATGGCAAAGATAACTCATACGGTGGGGGATATGGGTTAAGCCTTAAGGGAGTAATTGAGGGATACAGTCATTTATGACAATATTGGATCAACAGGCCTTGAATGAACTGGGTGTTATATGGTTCAGAAGTTCACAGATGACAAAGCAGGGCTGAGGGGAATTGGTTCTTGAGGATTTGAAAGAAACAAGAGCAGATTTTAAGGAATTGGACCAAATAATCCTTTAGGACTGCAGGGAGTTTTTCAAAATTTGCATCATCAACTAAGAGATTAAGCAACTGATTTATTGATAGTTCAGTTTTGTCAGTCCAGTTAAAATGTGATAATAAAAAATGTGTTCTTGGCCAAAATGAATGGTATTGTAAAAAAAAACAACGTATTTAATATATGGTATTGTTGATGGTGAGAAATCACCACTTGGGGGTAAAGTGATGCTGAGATTGAGGACCCTGAACACCTCTTCCTGAAGGTGAGGAGGGATTACTCATTTAAGTGAGACAGTATGCACAGGTGTATTTATTTTCAAAACTCATTTTGTACATTCTGCAAGTTAAAAAATAACTTCAGAACAAAAATTTATTCTGAATAAGTTTAATTTTTTTAGATGTCATGACACAGAGAATGTGTGAAATGGCCTTGTCTATCAGATATTTGCGCTACATGGACAGCTTAATGCGTTGGTGAAATATTCTTCCCCTCTATAACCTTCTAAGCAAAGAACTTCTATAACACAGGCCCTACAAATACCATAATAATCATTCACCTATTCAGAAACTCAGATATCGTGACAGGAAAGACTTATTTTGTCGTTTTATCATCATACTAAAACATTTCCTCTTTAAGCAGACCATGAACATGACGTCTTCTTTGATCAGAAACAGTAATCATTTATAGTTTGGACACTAAACACATGGCTCACAAATTTCTTTATTTTTTTAATGAAATTGTTATGTTACATGTTTTTGATGTTATTTTACTTTTACCATGTAAATTTGCCGCCTATTTCCATAACAATTTCTGATCTCTGAATGCTTCTGCGCAACATTATTACTTTTAGATTATTTGTAGTAACGGAAGTATCAGTAAACAGTGTTTACTCCTTGATAAATGTAGTAGATTTTGAATGAAAAGAGAAGCAAAATCTCTCCCACTCACTTCCCATCATGCCGAGCTTCCCTACATCTCTTTTTTTCCTCTTCTTTTTAAACCGCACCGCAGTCCGGCTGCACTTCCCAGCCATCTATTAGTGTCAGGTGCGGCTCCATCATTCGCTGCTCTGCAGGGTTTCAGGGGGAGGAGTCACGGCAGGTCACACCCCATACACTAGCACTTGGTCCTGGAGAGAGGGGGGGGGAAGAGAGAAAAAGACTAAGGAGCGCACAGCCGTCCGCCACCGCGCACTGCTAGAAAAATATGATCCTGAGAAGAGCGGCTCCTGCGCTTCAACAAACAAGACAACATTGTCACTGCGACTAATTTCAGCTGAAATCAGTGGCCATCGCTGAGTGTGGTCCTTGTTCAACTATTTTCTTTACCGTTCTCCTGTCTTTCTCTGCGCTGGATCTTTCGTGCCAGAAAATGTGCGTGGAGAGCGATGGATGTGAGATTGAAGGCTGCAGCAGTTCGGATGAGCTGCCCACGCTGTCGGGCAGCATGAGTCCCGGACTGAAATCCAGCCCGGACCTTCAACCCTGCAAACCGGGCCAGAAATTCCGCGCGGCGCTGCTCAGATGCCGCACGCCAGCTGCTGCCGCCGGGATCCTCAGTTTTGGGAACGTCCTCAATTACATGGACAGATACACTGTAGCTGGTAAGAGACCTGACTTCACACTTTGTAGCTTTGATTCAGAGTATTTTTAATTCAAGTAAAATAATCTGTGCGGAAACAAAGCAGTTTTCTTTTCTTTCTTTCTTTTTTTCTTCTTCCTCGCATAATGTGTTGGAGTGATTGTGCACTAATTGCCTGAGAGCCGATCCAGCGCAACCAGCTCACCTCAGCTGAGGCGGGCGGAACAATGGGTTTGCCCAAGCAAGCGCAGTGGATTATGTGCGTAAAACACACGGATGTTTTACTGTTTTCCATCGCTGTCGATCTCGTGCTGAGTGCTGATTGAATCAAACAGATAGACGCCCTCTGTTATCACTCAACAAATCCTTGACCGTAATGATTTTTGACGTGAGTCTGGTAGATGACTGCAGATCAATCAATTAAGGCGGTCAGCCGCTCCATCCACCCACGAACCTTTGACTGCGTGCTTTCACACCATGTTCAGGTAGCCTGTGTGAGAGATGTCTCCGTGGGCTCATCTGTCAGAGCAGGAAAATCAGAATTGGGCTTGAGCTCCCGGTTTGTTTGAGGGACCCCGCAGCTCGCGGTGTGATGCTGTGATGAGGCCATGTGCTGTTAATCCTCCTCAAGTATCACAGAAATCGAACAATGTAGATTCATCTGAAGCTTGGGGGTCTTTAAAAGCAAATGTCCTGGTATCATCATTGTGCAAGAAATATTTAATATCTAATAAACCTATTAAAACTTATTCTACTTAATTGTAGTTTTTAAAAAAGGATGCATTCAAGAGCGTGAATTTACTTGATCACAAAAAAAGAAAAAAAAAAGAACTGCAAATAAAGACTAAAAGGATCAGCATTTATCCTCACTGGTATTCAGGCAGGTTAGTGTTTAGGCTCATCGAGGTTTGAACATTAAACCTTGGTGCTGAATGGGTTAAAAATACTGCTGCAGCATGAGTATAAAAGCAAATCTAGCTCTTCTGCGCAAAGACATGCTTTCTTGGTTAAAGTGCAAACTGCTCTCACTGACTTATTTACTTGATGTGGTCACACATTAGTCATGTACATGATATTATTTGTAATTTGCCACACAGAATTAGTTTATCTCACTATCTTTTTTTTTTATTTAACACCCCTGAAATTAGTGTCAGATTTTTCCCTCTGAAGCCTCTGGGCAGAATGAAGGAGTGGTTCATTCAGACAAAGCAGTGTGTACACTTAAGTAGCCACATGCCAGCAGCTCATCATCCCAAAAGGCTTCAGGTCCAGTCCGTCAACTGTTAAGAGAGTTAAGCAAAAAGCCTTGGGCGGCTGATTACAGCTGGGATGGCTTTAGCTGCTCAATCTATACAGCCACGCCAAGAATGTGTGGATGTACAGTGGCGTATCTAATCTTAGCATCTTCAAGCACCACTCAGTCACAACAGATTGCTTTGAAAAAAAAAGAAAAAAAAGCCTCCTCTTCAGTCACGGATGACTCAGTCCCCCTCTACAGTAGCAATTTGTCCTCTCGTCTCCTTACACCTCCCCATGCTTTGATCAGAGAAAAGCCCTCATTAAGCTGCTCAAAAGCAACTCTGTTCCTCTCCATCATTTCCATCCCCGTCCTGCGTCTGTTCTTCGCAATATCTGATGAGCAGTGAGGAGAAAAAATCTTCTGCAGAAGCTGTAAACTTTGCTGGACCCCCAGCAGAGTTGTGCTGTGATAAGAGTGTGAAGACAGATGAGAAAGTGGAAGCAGGGAGGAGGAAGGAGCATGATGGGGTTGGAGAAGGAGGAGAGTGGTGATGGATGCAGCATCTCGGGCTAACCCTAGTGGGGAGAATGAGGGCTGTGCTTGCTGCTCTGGTAGGGGGGGTGGTCCCTTCCCATCACTGCCACCTGAACGCTGCTGGACAGTTCTGCATTATGCATGGGCAGCATGTGCGTCAGACCCTCACACAGAATGATGACTGATAAATACACAGCTAATACAGAAAGCATCAGCCTGTCTGCCATTTTCCCCCACTTCTCCATCTATCGCTCCTAAGCCTTTCTCCCCTCTCCTGCTGCGTGAGCCATGTTGCAGTGGTAATTAGCTGGTGGAAGCAGTGCATCTGTTGGTAGCTCCAAGTCTGCACATGCATTTGCACGTATTGTCCTCTCTGTCTCCTATTTCTTCTGCTTTCAGTAGCAGGTACCCAAAGCTCATCCAAACTCATAGATCTTAATGTCAATTAAGGAAGCCTGAGCGCACACACAGAAAAAGCTCACACACACAACACATTAGTAAGACTCTCCGGACCATTTCAAGAGGGGCTGAATGTGAGCGGGGAGCTGTGAAGGGAGGGGCCAGCCGCCGCAGAGGCAGGCAGTCAGAGGCAAGTGGATGCAGAATGTTGGCAGTGCTGAGCCAGAGCGATGCCGTCCCCCTCCCAGCCCTCAACGTCAAAAGGTCTTTGTACCAACAGCCATTACTGTAGTGTGTGTGGATCACTAAAGCATTGTCACAGAGACACAGGGTGACCATTCTAGACACCAGGGCTATTCTGATCCTCAACAATGATGGGAAAATTGCACTCATAATGCACAGCAGCAGCGTCAAAGACTTGGATCTTTCTGTTAATCTGTCGTGTCAAAGGTGAAGCCACACACACAAACACCCAAACAGACACAATTAGCTAAAGAAAAAACCAGCAACCACAAGCTTTATGATTTTAGTACTTGACTCATTTGAGGTGATGGTTAGAGCCATAAAAGGAGGGAAAAGACACCACATCTTTTTTTTTTTTCTTACAGGAGGTTGTTTTACTCTAGATTTGATAGATTTACTTCCAATATGTTCTATACGGCACTTGAATACTGAGAATGGGGCAGCTTCAGAACAGAGGAAATATATGGGGCTTAATCTGCTGCTTCCTGGAAATTGTGTTTTAGATCCCATCATGGCACTCGCCAAAGAAAAGCTAACTCAACATAATTTTTCTCGTTCCATCTTACTTAAATTACAGATTTCTGTGCAGGAAATGACTTTTCAGTCTGTAAGTGAGCAAATTATTCTCAAAGTTCGCAACTTTTTCCGTCCTTAAACTGCTCTTACCACTCGTCTTAAAATGGATTTTCAATATCTGCTTTTTCTGTCGCAGTGTGTGTTCAACGAGGGTCATCAAAGGGCTCCAAAGAGTTCACTTTTCTGCATTTGCCATTTTACTTGTGTTGTACAGTTGGTAAACAGACAGCGATCTGGTTTTAGACTCACTCAAAGGCCAAATCCAAAGTGTGAACAGGGGCAGAAAAGGCCACTATCGATTTTCAGAGCTGCGGAAGTGAAGGAAGGTGTGAATGAAATCGCGGAGTTACAAAATCTGTGTTCGGAGTCGTACTTCAGGCTCATCTGTTCAGCCGGTGGGCCAGATCTGACCTGGAGTGCTCCCCTCACAAGCCTGTGCTTGTTTTTACGGATGTCTGTGATGCAGACGGGGCAGAAATGGGGAGCGTCTGGGACATTTAAGGTCAGTCTCTCACTTCTCATGCATTTCAATGCCAGAGTAGAAGGAGAGAAGAAGAGATGGGGATCCGACCAGGCAATAGTGAGGTGAAAGAGGCCACTGGAGCTGAATGAGTTATGATGCTCTTCCTGGGTCATTTCTGTGTGTGGCCTTTTGGAAGTAGCCATCTAACCTACAGCCACTTATATCCTGTTGTCTATTAGAGTGCACATGAGCTCTGAGATTTAGAGGGCCAGTGTGTTTAATTTAATTTGAGATGGCTTTGAAACCTTAAATCCCGATGTTGGTCCCCAGCAGACAGTCCAAGCTTCTCGACAGCTTATCATAAAGAGGGGATTAAGTGTTTTTCCAGAGAATATGAGGATATGTGAGGCAGACATGCAGCACTTAAAGTTATTTGCTGCCTAAGAAGGTAAAGCCCTGATGTGTGTTAAATCTAACAACCCCCCCCCCCAAGCAGAGGTACAATTTGTGGGGTCCAGACTGAACATAAACGATGGGGAATAGTAGATTAATACTTCTGTATGCACCTTAAACAAAGTTGTCCCAGTCGAGCTGTCATTTTAGGAAAACCTGTGAGCGGGGTTGCAAGCGCAGGGACCCTTGCATGTGAACGTTTGGCATCTTGCGTTTAGACACTGATGATCCTGTGGTAATAATCCTCTTAAGGCAAGCTCTTTTGTTACACAGTTAAAGAAAAAAAAAAGATGCAGCTATCTATCCTGTCTGACCGGCCAGGCAGATTAATTCTGGTTAGCTTTGTCCAGTTTACTTTGTGCCTACTTATAATCAGTGTCCTCATAGGCCTGAGGCTTCCTTCTGCATTATTATGTCGACTTAAAGCACAGAGATGGCAAATGAGCTTGTTTCCGGTCTCTTGTCGCTTTCTCTCTGGAGTGTTATGCCGCAAATGCAAGAAAGAGCTTGACTTTCAGAAGTCAACATGATGTTACCGTGACAACCCCAAGAATAAAGTGTGCATATGAAGTTTTTTTAACTGTTGGAGATGTGGCACAACGGATCCTTTCACAAGAAGTGATAGCGAAAGGTTATGTCTTGATAAGGAAGTGTCTTTACTCCGTTAAACTGTGCGAGAGGCTGCGTGGGCCACGCTGGAGTCACTTTGGTGTTTTAGCAGCTGGTTGTTTCACCCTTCACTCTTTTTCCTATTTCACCCTCTTGTATTTTATAGCATTCACATTAAAAGTCCCCAAACAACAGCAGAGGCATTAAAAGGATGGAAGGGCCTCTAGTAATTTACTTTATAGGGTTGCTGCCTCTTTTCTGCCTTGCTTTTTCCATCTGAAGTCGAGCTGTTTTGTTACAAACTGCTCTGTACAGTTTAAATCCAGATCTCATCGAAAGCAGGTTTCATCACTTCAGCACATTTTCTTTTTTACTCTATTTCAACATCTTTATACCACTGTTGACAGCAAAATATTGATACTATCCAGCAGATGTTAAAGTACAGGCTTTAACTGTTACATGACTTCCTACCAAGTGGACTTTTCCAGACTGGTTTCCCACAGATATCCTACTAATCTCTTTATGTCTATATCCTTGCGTGCCGCTGCTGTGAGAAAACAGTCTGTGTGTTCTTTAGGCTCTGATTTAGCAGACGTCTGTAATAGTAACCCGTGGAATTAGACAGAACTTCTTCCTGTGCCAGCGGAGGTCTTTTCATGTGGCCACTCCAGATTTTACCATCATGCATACGCACTTCCATCACAGCAGCTTTCACCCAGCGACCCTGACAGCCATGGCGGTACTGTCTCATAGAGCTGGAACGGTCACTTTTGGGGGACTCTTTCACTGTGTTCGTTCATAAAGTTGTTATTTCGGTATTAACCCAGACTTGCATTTTACATCACCTCTTACAGCTGTGAGAGAATATTTTTACTCTGCACTTCTTGTGGGATTGAAGGTTTCCAGTTGATATGGGTTGACTGAAGGACAACATGTGAGGCTAAATGCATCTTGTGCTGCGTGTGCTTTTATTTCTAGTGAAATACAAGTGGAAATAAGTTGTTCTTCTCAAAAGTGCTAAATAAAACGGTCAGCAGCAGAACATGCAACAGAGGTTGTGCACCTCAATTGGTTGATTTCTAGTGTTTGCATCAAAACATTGAACCTCTTCTTGGAGCTGTCTCTACATTTATTGGTGCATGGTGTGAATTAATAGAGACCGTTTCCAAAATGTATATAATTGATATAACCTTGTCTTTTTTTAACAGAACTTAACACATGTGAAAGTAAAGGGTTCTTCAACTCCAGTCTTCAAGGCTGTCCACTGTTCTGCAGGTTTTGGGTGTTTCCCTGCTTCAACACACCTGACTCAAACTGATGACTCATAGAGCAGAACTTAACAACATGCTGTTGGATCTGTTTCATTTCAGTTAGGTGTGTTGGAGCAGGGAAGCATCTGGAAACCCAAAGGATCATCACCTCCATTCTTTGCAGCGGTCTTAGCAATTCAGATACATCTATCCCAAAAATGGTTTCTACAGTGTGTTCACATAATCTTTTTAAACTAAATCCCTTGTTAGGCAAGGACTTGTGGGGTTATTTCTACAAATAGTTAGTTTTCAGATCCTTATCATTTTCAAACATGCTTATCTTTAGATTTTCTTCAGTCATCTCGTAAAAGCCGACAGTGTGCATTTAACCCACCCCTTACTGATCTTTGACATCTGAGAAGTGGTAGTTGATCATCACTGATCTCCTCTTTGTCACACAGGAGAGTACAAATGTGGATATAAGGAGAGGGAGGAGGTGTTTTTTCTTTGTTTAAAGAGTTTCCTTTAGGGTTACAGCAAAATAGATAAACATGGAGTCTTCCAAGATTATTCCAGGAGTTTTTTATTTTTGAAGTCAAGCTGGAGTGACCAGAAAAATAAGTCATCACAAGCAGAGGCAGCGAGAATCTTAAAAACCTCCATTCAGCCTTTCACCCGACGCTGATCCTCCAAGTTCAGGCTGGGCCCCTCCCTTCCTGAGTCATTATCTAAAAAGTTTTGGTGTGTTTACCTGAAGAAAATGCCCTAATTGGTCTTGTCTAGCAGATAGATCACAGGAAGGAAGGAGGCGAGATCTGAGATGTGTTTAGCATTTTGCCGCGATTGACATGCTGTAAAATCACCGCTCATTCCTACTTTGATAAGGTTCTCCTCACTCCCTGCATTCCCTATTTCATGATCACTGAGGCAAACAAGGAAATGTTTCAGCAATGATGCTGTTAAAGTTTTCTCTTAAAAATATAATACCAAATATCTTCAGGATTTTCTTTTGAAAATAACAATTTTGTGTTTATGAATAACAATAAAAGGAAGAAAATCATCTCAATTTGAAAATGGAGTCATCAAAAAAGTTTTATTGCTTTTCTGACATTGACTGTCTCCTCGCTCCAGCTTCCTTAAACACTTTCACTTTCACATGCCTTTTGACACATGCGAAAAGAAACAACAAAAATATAGGGAAAGAAAAAAGCAGAACAAACAAGGGAAACTTCTGTGTAGTGGAGGTCAGATTTAGTTGTTCTCCTGAGACTGCTGATACATGCAACGAAGGAATGGAAACAGAAGACTGTGCAATCCCTTTTGTATCCATGGAAACAAAGAAACACACGTTCTGGGTATCGATCAACAGAACATCAGCTTGGGATTGGTTGCAAGAAATGAATCTTTTCCGTCCAGAGATGTTGAAATCATGCTTTTCTTGGACACATTATGAAAGGAGTTCAGGGGAGGATTTGGACTCTGATATTGACCTGGAACACATGTTGCAACCGAAGCTGTGAAGACGGACCTACAGCTGTAATATTAGCTCTCAGGTCTTGGAGGCTCCCACAGCTGCTGGAATAATATTTAGAGGGTATATTTACAGCAACTTCTATATCAGTAAAGATATCTGTCTTGAGTAAAGAAAAGAATTTAATCTTTTCCTAGATCAGAGTTCGTGCCGAGGAAATATGTGTTTCCACCAATACACCCATCAATCAAGGCATAGTAGACAGATGCCTGTTTGTGTGTCACCTGACAAATCTCATTACCAGTTATTATTTTGATTTGATGTGTGTGTATCAGCCATGCTGTCAGAGCTGGATGAGATTGCTGGAGGATTTTCATTATTGCATTTGGTGTGTGCCGTTGTCATGTTGGTGGGAAGAACCAGGGCTGAATGAGGGCACTGACCTCTGTCAAAGTCTTAGATCTTTCTGTTAATGACCCAGGTCAGAGGTGAGCAAACACACACACAAACACACACACAGTACTTAGTGTTTTTTTTTCTGCTTCAAAAATGTCACACTTACAACTGAATTTCTTTGAGGATTCAGTTGTTTGTTTGTTCCCCAGACATTAGCGTTGTCATGGTAACAACACATGTTTGCATATACACATATTCAAGTCATTGTTGAGCATTATCACTTTATTTTTTTTGTTAATTTTGTGTTCCATTGCTTAGTTGTATAGTTTTAAATCAGTTTTTGAGACAATGACAGGCTGTGTTGAGATGTTCTGTAGAGCACCTCTGCAGCAGAATGACTGCTTACACCTTGTTGGAATAAAACAGGATTCCTTTGATTCTTGTGCACCATAAATGTTTTTTGTTTTATGCTTGAATGCAAAACATTCAGGCACTCTTTGATTTGGATTTAACTGTGGCATAAAGTGGATGGTAACTGACACTTGAACAGATATATTTAGGGATGTTTCAGGAGATTTTAAGCAGGACTCTTGTTACCATTCAGGTCACTGATGAAGCTTTATGGGCATACATAGTCTAGTTTAATGACTGACAGGTAGCTGTGTTACCTTGGGGCTTCTAGTCCTTTGCTTTAGCGAAGCTTTCCTGGTATGTGGAGGATGTTTGAGAGAAACAAAAACAAATTTCCTTGGGGTGTTTTCCCACGCAAAGAGGATCTTACACTCACCTTAGATTCACACCCTCTGTTCGACTAAATAGACAGAAAGTGCAGTTTTGGAAAGTTGCATCATATTCTCATCATTACATTGTTAAAGAAAAAGAATTTATGTATATCTCTGTTAGAATCCTGTGAAAATAGCATCAGAGATATTTTTTCTTAATAATGTAATGGTCCTCAAATCACACATCAGTCAAAACAGATGTATTTTAGATTTTTACCCATTTAACTCACCCCAAAAGAATATTAATAAAGCTTAATGATTACACAATTGGGTGTTTTCCCCCCATTAAACCAAAAAAAAGAAAAATAAATGCTTCAAATATTACCAATTTGGAACCTGCTGGGCCACTGATGCCTGTTAATGCTCAATTTTGTGAAGCCCAAGCACTGCGATTATCCAGAGCAAACAGCCCCGCTGAACCTGTTGGAAGCTTAATCGAGCTGAAAATACAGAATTTAACCAGTTTGCTTTTAAAAGGCACTTTGGATCTTCCCACTGTGAAACAGCTCTAACATCTAGGCAGTCAGTGTGACAGCTTGCAGATATCTTACCATCATGCATTATAGCTCATATTCTGGTTGAATTAAGGGGAAGTTGGATGAATTAGATGAGTCAGGCGCAAACAGAGAGCACAGAAATATAATGATGCATTTATATTATAAAGTGCTTTTCAGGGTCCTCAAAATTGCATTATAGAAATGAAAAAATGTATTTAAAAAATGTTACCATCACAGATATGCTTTAAAAAAATTGTATTTAGCATGAGCAGTGTTACTTTTCAATAATTAAAAATGCTCAGTTGACTGAATGGTTGTCCTTAAGTCAGCTAGTTTAACAAAGCGAGCGTCTGTGCCATTTGCATACAATTTAAGCGGCAGAATGTTTCAACAACCCCCATAAAACCACAGCGAGAAGTAAGAGAGGAGAAATGAAATCTCATTAAAAGCAATCTCTTTAATCCTCCACACTGTTATGTAAAAAAGGCACCAGGATTACTGACAAATACACATGTGCCTGGCTGTGCAGTTGCTTGCTAACATGTGCACATTCGGGTACACAAACGCATGGGAAAAGTCCATTTTTGAGATAGGTTAAAGATGCGGACCGCAGAGTTTTGTTAATATGATGGTCAGTTTTGGATTACCATGATAGTTCTTGCAGGATGGGATGAACCGCAATATTTGTGGTTCAGTTAGTGCTACACATTGTTCACATTGTTAAAGTGTTTATGTGTTAATGGAAACTACAGAATGTTAGTATACTCCTCTCGGTGTCAAACAGAAGTTTTCAAATATATATGTGCAATCATTTTGTGGATGAAAAAGATCACAACTACAGATATGCTTAATTTTTCTGTGGGATGTTGAAAAGGACAGTGTGCATGCTGCTTCTCTATTTTGTCAAAGCGCACCTTAAATGGATCTTTCCGGTTTATTTTCTCCAGTTAATGTGTCCTCCGCCCCATTCAGATACACATTTAAGGTTGAGTTCAACTGCTGCTCAGTATTCCAGAGAGAAGCCGGTGTGAACGAGTGCAGCCCAAGGATAACCCGTGGGCTAGCACCTGGATGCAATATTGATGAACTATAGGTTTTGTCTGCTCCCTTGATGCTTCACCATGCATCCTCTACGCCGCTATCAAATATTTAGCACGTACTGGCTGGGACTAATGCAATACTGCCCCTGAGCTGAATTCAAGATTTCTGATTAGCAGTGGAGAATTTGTTAAAAATAAAAAGCTTTATCAATCAGAGTGGTTACGCTGGCGAGCCGACAGATCTTTCATTTGATTTAGACTCAGAATGGCTGTCAAAGAATTGAGAAGATTTATTGACGAGTCATGGGAGATGATGAGATATATTTGAAGACGTTGTAATCTGAGTATATTAAACTTTGTGCAGAAAGTTGTGTAATTATTGTTTTTGATTGTAAGTTTAAATGATTTGTATTAGTGTAGGTGTCTGTCATGTCGAATGATAAGTGGAAGGGGGAAAAAACGACACGCATGAAAGATTTTCAGATGGATGACACCATTCAGTGGCTTAGAATGACACAAGTTACTAAAGCAATGTAACACCCGAAAGTTGTCCTCAAGAAGTTTTATTAAACACTTTTTAATCATTATATTAATCTTTCAAACTGGAACTTTGAAAGTTTACTTTTTTGTGTGTGTGTGTGATTAGTCAAAGTATTAATCTACACATTAATAAAGTAGTTATAAGATGTTTTCCTGGCTCTCTTTCCTCTAAATCAGTGCCGTCTTCAGCTGAATTTAACACACCTCTCTGATTCTATCTTGTCAAACAAGAACACGCCTGTAATCCATTTGATTTCTGTTTATATGTACAATCTTATTCTGACATGAAACCTTTTAAGACCTCATTCACACATAGACTTGGTCGGACACATGATTGCAAACAAGATTGTTTTTGAACGCACCGCGGACCGTGTTGCTACAAGACGCTCTGCAGTTGTGGAAATGTAAACTTCCTGATGAAGAGGGGTTGTGGTGTAAATATCCACCATATAGCATTTGCTCAAAACCATACCCTCCCTCTGAGTTGTTTCTAGCTTTAGCTCACCTGTCAGGAAAGCTTTTATTTCTCCAAGCTAAGATTTTTCGGACTGCTGTCTACTGCAGTAAGACTGACTTCTGATTATTCAAAGATACTACACGCAACCCCACTTAAAAAAGAAGAAAATGTCGCTGTAACCTGAATAAGATCATTTTCAGACCAAGCACTAAAGACATAGCTATATACCTTAATCGCACCAATACCTCCTTCCAAAGTTTTTGAAGTATTTTCTGCACGCATGGATGCTGCAAACATACCCTGGTGCTGAATTCAGTAAAAGCTGGAAACTCTTAATTCCCTGTTTATGACTGGGTGAAAATAAAACACCACAAGAAGCCCTGACCTTGTTAGAAACATGAATCAAGTTATCTGTGCAACGTATGTAATTCTCCAGGTAGGCAGCTTAACAAGTGAATGCCAAATTTTTCAGTCCTTGTCTTCATCTAAAACCAATGTTTTACACTCTAAAGTTAAGCAAACAATAGGATTTCTGACTGAATTTTCTTTTCGGAGCACAACAGAAGAGGAATGCTTCTTGTTGGAATACAAGAAGCACTGCTGCTTGTCGGAAATTACACCATTCCGAGTTGCAACCTTCCACTTCCAAGTTGGAGCAAATGAAGCACAAGTTCCAGTCAAAAAGTAAACTTTTATGGTAAACCTGAGCTTTGGATGAGTGTTAACATTGCAGTACATAATATAGGCATTTAGTCAAGCTCTATAACATGTAAATGGGAAGTTGAATGGACATTTCTTGTCTTATTACTATCACAAAGCAGCAGGATCTAAATTGCACTGTATTTGCACACAGAATTTGTGTTCTCATATGTGCATGGTAATAAAGGAGTGGGCGAGGGGATCCACATTGCACAGCAACTAGTGATCAACTACACCATAGAGTGCCTAAATTCTCAGATGTGTAATATTTTATTTCCAACCCACACATTAACTGTCAACTGTTCACTTGCACAGGGCTCATCTCTCCCTGGTGTTATTGGAGAATCCACCTCTCGTATTAGCTGTGAATCCTTCACATGCAGGCGTCTTGCTCTCCACTGTTTCCCAGACATCTGCAGCATGTTTCCTTTCTGTGTGGCAGGCGAAGGAAGTCAAATGGAAAAACTGCTCCCCCGCCCACTGCAGCCACATGGCAAGGGAGGAGAGCAGTCGGTCAGGAGCCCGCCGGCCACAGTCGGGCATATTTGTGGTCGGCTTTCTCCTCTGCAGCAGTCTGAGCCGCTCTCTGCAGCCCGACTTGCCTCTGCTCCGTCTCACTCTCAAATCCCAAAAATTGCTTGCAAGTGCTATCACAAAAGATAGATGTATTCCTCCCTCACTCCTTATGTTTCACCACCATCGTCTCCCCCACACTGTTTATACTGATCCGGCCGACACATGAAAAGGGATCACCCCTTTTGCAAGAATGGAGGCAGAGGATGTGGCCACATCGGCAGAGTGGTTCACCACTGCCCGTCACACTCGGGCCAGAATGAATGACTTCCACCCATTGGCTCCCTTTTTCTCAGACACACACACACACAGTGAAACCAGGGGAAAGGGGAAAAAAACTCACACATACATATATATCCCCAAACAATAGAAACATTTACTGTAAAACAACAAACCCAGCTCCTGTGCTTCTGTGTCTCACCATCACCCTTCACCATTAAACTGGATTGTGATTCTCTTCTTCCTCTTAGCCTAGTTTCTCTGGGCAGAAATAGAAGCAGGAGGGCTGTGGATCCACAAGTCTCTGTTGGGGATTTGATATGAAATCTGTCCTCTACAAGCCAATGGAGGTCTGTGTGCTCATATCTGTGTATGGCTCTGATGGGTGTGGTGTGTGCTTGTGTTCACTTATAGTGTATTTGTAAGCGCATGGTTATCTCAGAGGAATAATGCTGGCAGTCAGCTGGCCTTGCAAAAACAGCACGCTTTCTTTCCTCAGGATCACCCCGTTATCCAGGCTCACCTCCAATAATTAGCACTATCAATATGCTGCATGGAGTTATATGAACACAGACGATGCTGCAGAAAATATCTCGTGTTCCTGGAGCTATTTTAGATTTATTTAGCTCGTACTGTAAATCAACAGGCTAGTGGTAGCCCACAGAAAGTACTATTTATATCTAAGAATGATCATTCACCATTCATTGGTCTGAAAGCACCATTTGTAGCATGCTAACATTCACAAATTTGAGTCATTTCTTCTGCAGCTACACTGGTCATAAAGGCAGACTTTATGAGCTGGTGGAATAAGTGTCAGCTCTGCACTGCACCCGACACTGTGTCAACTCTCTGTTTTTAACTGCGCAGCCCAACTGTTGCTGAATACAAAGGTGCGCTCAGTTCAGCATCAAAATAAATTCATGAAAGAGGCCTTTTAGTGTCTAATAAGGTCCGAATGCAGCGTCACAATATGGGTCAGTTTTTAAAAGCTGGCTTCTGTAGCGCTAAATCAATGTCAAACCATTTCTTCAGAATTCCTTTTCTTTGCATTGAGGGAGTGTACAGCGTGTGAGGAAGGAGGGAGTGGCCTGCTACTGTGAATTGAGTGCCGCCATCTTTATTGAAGGCAGTAGCAGGTGTTATTGTGTGCTGTCAGGAAGATCCACATTCCTGCGATGTTTCCTTCTTTGGCATCATGCGCCACTGCTCTCAGGCACCCCCTGAGGCTCGAGACTTGAGAAACTCATTAATGTTGCTCGGTTAAATGTACCCGTGGTGTTATATGTGGGATGTTGTCAGTGGTGAGTTGGTTATGCTGGTTATATTGTTACAGTGTGAAATATCAGTAGTTTCACATCTGCTGCTGTGATACATTAGGCATTATGGGGGGCCTCAACAAGTTATGAATTGTAAGAAAACTCTCTATTGTACATGATCACGAGTCGACTTAGAAGTTTGAATCAACAATCAAACTTTAGTGAAGTCGGAAACCCTGGTTTATGAATGCTAAATCAGTGTTGAAATATGTGAAAAACAGAGTATAAGTCGAGCAATTACAGAAGTGTAAGTAAGAGCTGTTAGAAGAGGAGGTGTTCCCTGAAGAGATGAGATGCTCTGGTAGCATTTAGCTTGTTCCACCATTGTGCATTGAGTCTGGACTGATCAAACACCAGCACCATCATGTTCTGGAGCATTTGTGGGGATCTCACTGTCCATGCAAGGAGACTTTTTAGAGGAGTGTTGTAGTGGTCAAAGCACCAGATGACCACAGCCTGTACTATCTGAGCGGCATAGATACAGCCTGAGACAGATACAGCATATTCGGAGAAGGATACCTAGTTATACATCATAATACTCCTACAACATTTGGTGGTGGTGAGGAATTTTTATGTCCATATTGACCCTTTTGACCTTTTTTTCCCTTTCTGAGTACATGTGCTGTATTACCATAGCAACTAAAGTAGGCGCTCCTCAATCGCTGAAAGATTTAGGGTGGGGGAAACTAGAGGCGAGCAGCTGAACGGGAGTAGAGAGGTGATAGTCGTATTGGGCTGCTGCGCAAACACATCGCTGCCTCTATAATCCCTTACAGATCAGTGCCGTTCATTACACAGCTCATTGCACTCAAATCTCATACAACACACTGTTACTTTAATCTGATTTCCATCTCTTATTACACTTAAAGTGCTGCTATAAGTGCTCAACGATAACTTTGACATTTTTAATACATCTTATCTCGTCCTGACAGCAGCAGCCGATCTTGTTTATACAACAATTTCAATTCTGTGTTGAGGCTCTTCCGCCAACTCTACCTTGATTAATTTCCTTGTAATTGTGCGGTAAGTGTAGACGGGTGTGGCTCACACTACACTCTATCCAGGAGGGACGCTCCACCATCTGGTGCAGGAATCCCCCTCCCAGCAGGCTGTGTATGCGTGTGTGTGTATGTGTGGTCGAGGGTAATTACATTAGAGCTGCTGTTGTACTGTTAAATGCTCTGGTGAACACTTTTGTTGCTTTTGACAAGCTTGACAAGAGGGACAGAATCTCTGTCATGGCCATTGTTTGAGCTGAGGGCATGTAGGAATGACAACCTGATGTGTGTTTTTGTGATCAATGGATGCCTAATTATCTCAGATTACCTGCTTATAGTAGCTCTCATTTGGACAGAAGAATCAATTAAACCCTAAGTTGTATAAAGAAAATGTTCTACTGACTTAACTTAAACTGGCTATTGATTATGTCATGTCTTCTTAATGCAGTTACCACATATTAAAGCAGTTACGCATTGTCATATTTTCCTCATTACATGATCTGCTTGTTATGTGAAGTGTGGGTTTCATTGAAACCAAGTAATGACTTGCATATAAGCACATTTAAGTCAAGCTTTAATGAAACAGAAAGAAGTCAAAGAGTTATTAGTGTGATAGTTGAGCAAATATTCAGCCGGTATTGTGGGAATGCGACCAGGTGGTTTGACTCAGCTGAAAGGAATCTGTCGTACCTGTCTCTGTATCGCACCACCTTTGAAGCACACTGTGTTTTTCTTCCTACAAACAAACGAAGATGCCAGTCATTCTCGGTGCAAATATGCACCTGGCTAGGCTGTAATCTTTCTCATCACTATACCTGAAATTACTGTTGCGTGATGCTTTTTTTTTTTTCTTAGTTTGTTTGTTTTTGAAAGTTGCAGGGACTCAGATGCACTGCAGAGCTCATGTTATGGTGATGGTGGTCTGCTGGGCTCGCAGGAGGGAAGCAGACAGATCATAGGCAGCCAGCTTCTCAGTATGTTAGTCATGTAGGAGCAGTCTGCCAGTTGCACTACCAAGCACAACACGCCTCATTTGAACTGCAGGGATTTCTATCATAAATATTATTTCTTCTCTCTCTTTGCTGCTGGAAAATAAACCTTTCAAGCTACTTAAAAAGAAGTAGAATTTATTGGATGAAACTTTCTGCTTCTTGTTAACCAATGCTTTAAACTGCATGAAACCCATAAAGTGATTTTCTAAACTCTGATCAGATCTTCTTCTTCTTGATCTTTAAAGTTTATGACGCACTAAAAACTTCATGAGATTTCATCCAAATGCATGTAAAGAACGCATACAAGTCATTATGTACTGATGATATTTAGCTTTTCCTCACCTATGTCTGGCAAAACACCAGGTGCTATTTTCTTCATTTAGGTATTAGTGGGATGTGCAGTATGTGGATTTCTCACATTCCAGCCCAGCTGCTCTTGGATTACAGTTAAGGACTTAAACAACTTCAAAGATGTTGTGGTTTCTCACAGTGGCAAGATGTTAAAAGTGCTGTTGCGTGACTGATAGGAGGTACCAGTTTTATTTAAGTGACCTCACGCAGTCGGTTGCGGTATCATCTGGAAATAAGCAGAAAAAAAAATTCCTGCGCTGCTCCCCAGAGCTGCTTACATGTACATGAGCCAGCGAGAAATTAATGGTGGATAAGAAGTGTGTGTTTGTAGGTTATTTTGAAGCAGAAAAAATGTTTAGTGCTTTCATATAGCAAGAATTGTTCATACACAACACCCTGTGGAGAAATTAGTGCAGCCATTTACTTACAATAAGTTTAACTCTGCGTTGCGGCCAAAAGAGCACTTACAATGGATGACCTATTGCTTTCAGAGATGTTAAGTGAACGACAGCCTCTGAGTACTTTCTTTCTATTATACCAAAGCTTTCACAAGCCCCAAAACACTTTCATAAAATCTGAATTAATTTATATGTAAGTCAGTTAAACCTCAGTGTGTCAGTCTGTGTGAAACTACATTTATATTTTCTCTATGCTTCTGTTTGCAGGTGTTCTTTTTGACATCCAGCGACATTACAAGGTATCAGACAGCGGAGCCGGCTTGTTGCAAACAGGTGAGTGTCCTTTAATCCCTTAATTGCAGGTGTGAAAATAGTTAGCTCGACACCTGAGCACATTTCTCTTTGTCATGGCGGTAATTATTGTGTAACTCTGGTTTGAAACGAATGAAACAATAAAAGGCAGGTTTTTACCCCCACTGCCTTCTGATCCCAACCTCTATAAGAGCTGTTAAAGCCACATTTACATGCTGTGATTTTTTAGGTTTCACACAAAGACAAAAATTTGGTTTCTGACTATTCTATCAAGAGCACAGTTTTAGGATCGAAACCAGAAACTTTATTAAGATTTTTCATATGAAAACATGAGAATGATCTCTGCTGTCTTTCCTTGTTGCCTATATTATACTAAACACTGCTGTATCACAGTGAGGGAGTTATGGGAGTAGCATTTCCTCACAGCAACGTCAGCTTGGTGGTCAACAGAAAGATAAACACAGTGCCTGTATGCCCATGCGCAGAGAGCTTGACAACTCTGGTTTGGGGCAGGGTTTCCTGCACCTCTCAGTTCCCCCAAATGAATTCACCTTTTAAGGGAGATACCTTGCAAAGCCCTGTTATATGAGGACAGGACCCCATCTTGTCTCTGCATGCACTCACTTATTTAAACATCAACAAACATGCACACAAAGTGCCATTGAGGACAAGCAGCCTGGTCGGGGTTTGAGCGGGGGGGAAGAATACAGTCCACTGTTTTCCTCCACTTCAGTTGGTTTTCCTAAGCTAACTATGGTTGAGTTGTGGGTAAAGGACAAAAATATCCACCTGGAAAAAGAAATAGGAATAGCCATTTCTGATGTGATTTAAGGGAATAAGGCAAATCTCATTTTCAGCTACACTAAGCTCTTTTACCTATTTTCTGCTACATTTTGTTTGACATTGATAATTGTTTTTAGGGGTTTTTATCTTTCAGTCAGCATTAAATCTGAATGGCTCAGAAAAAAAACCTCTGCTCCAACCTGCACGCGTCTTGAATTCTTAACAAGAAACAGGAAACTGTGAAGGGTATTTGACAATTAATTCTGTTTGGGCTGGCTATTTCAGTGGGTTATGTTCGCAGCCACATTGGCACAGAGTCATACACACTTAACCACACACAGTGTGGGTTAGTTGACTTGCATAGACGGCTAATTCATCCTCTGTGTGTCCACATTTGCAAGCACTTGAGAGTCAAGGTTTGGTTTGCATAGGCTATCCCGGATCTGTCACGGTCCGAACTCCGCTTGGTCCCTGATACCCAAGTGACCTGTTTCTCACACCACCATGAGGAATTCTGGCTGTCAGGGCTTTGAGCTGTCAAGGCGGATGGGTGCAGACAAGGAGCTTAGGTGTTAGGAAGAGGTTAGAAGGATGATGTAATCTTAACGCCAGACCAGAGAGTCGCAGCTCAGTACGTCTATTTGTGTTTACACTTTCAACGTCCGGTGTCCCCCCCCCCCAACTTCCTTCTCCAGAGGAAACAGTTCCCGCCTCTGTGAACACCTGCGAGCCAGGCTGGTTCTGCCTTTTCTCCTTCCTCTCTGACCTGGCAGCTTTCATCCACCTGGGAATGCAAACTGCCAACGTAGGTGTTTTACAGGCAGTGGGCGTTGTGTATGCTGAGGTTCTTTGCTGCCAGGTCAAACTGACCACACACTGCAAGGTCCAAGTCATAGAATAAGCACAGGACAGGTCAGAATAATTCTATAAACTTGAGAAAGAAATAGCTTTGAGTCTTTTCTTTGGCTACTGATCAGATTTATGAATGAGAAATTTCCCCTAAGTTTTCTTTTAGGGAATACTATCCTGACCAAGCACTGGAGAAGCCTCCCAGACCTGCTGCAACTTTCTTACAGCTCCTACAGTACTGTGCAAAAGTCTTGAGCCACCTCTATATATTGTCCCGAAAACATGGGGGGGGGGGGGGGGGGGGGGGGCAGTGATTTATTGAATGTGCAAAAATAAATGCAATTACACTATTTAAGGCAAAAATTTTATATTTGTTTGTATAATTCTGAGTTTTTAAGAGCACATTGCACACCATGTGGAGAAATGCCAAATTTTCAGCTAATAGCTCGTTTTGGAATCACATTGTTCTCAGGAAAATATCATTTCCTGTCTGTTAAACTGTTTTCTGAGGCATTTTTTATTGATGTCAAAAGAATGGGAACAAATTATGTTTATTACAGACCACTAACAGCAAAGTGCTTGAAAATACAACTTAAAATTGGTTCCTACCTAAGTTTCTTCTTGTGTGTAGACACAAAACAGATTCATTCCTTGAATAAGGTACTTTTTGGGTAATTATATACATTTGTCCAATGGTCAGGTACATGGACTGGAATTAAAATCAGTGAAAAAACAGACTATATCCAAAGAATAGCCTTGAAAACTGTTGCTCAGTCCACAAGATTACACGATAGTCTGCATACTTGGAAATAAAATATAAAGGCACAAGTACCGTCTCAAGACTTTTGCACAGTCAGCTGAAGTAAATTGAGTTTTCTCGTAAGAAACTGGCCCATATTACCATCTCTCCCGAACAGCGTCAACAATATTGTTTTTAATTATTGTTTGCTATGTGTTGGTGTTAACTGGTGTTTACACGCTGAGGGACGGCACAAGGAAAATACCCTGTGGTGAGCTCAGCCTCCGCAGTCCCAGTTTCTGTTATGTGGCAACACCGATGCTTTCAAAAGCAGCTTACTCGCCACAAATTGACAAGAGGTATGTGTTCATTTCCATTGTGCATGTGTGCATTCGTGCATGTGTTTGTAACTGCCCGAAGCTCTGACATCCCGAAGAAGATGAGGTATTCATAGCTGTCTGTCAGGTGAATGTTAAGGCTGGAGTTCTCCAGCAAATGTTTCTCACCTGATCTCAGCAGACCCGTCAGAGCACCAAGAGAGATTTAACTAAACTTTCCCACTTGAAATGACTAGCCCAATGTGTTAATGGCCCTCAGGTTGTGGCTATCTGAAGTGAATGACACACACACCCAGCTTTGAAGCGGCCTGAGGGTACGGGGGCATGAAAGGTTAATGGAAGAGAGAAAGGGGGAGAGGGGGATCACCTGGATGGTATTACCTTTTGACTGGGAGGGAGTTTTTGGCCTTTTTGTTAACTAGACTGAGAAATCTGAGAGAGCGCTGTCTTCTCCGACTAACATACTGTAGTTATTGTGTTTTAGTGCTTTAAGGCAATTTTTTTTTTAAAAAGTCGAAATGGGTTGAATTATCTGTCATATTGGAAGCTGGCATTATAATTATCCTTGACTGGTTTAGCATGGAGGCAGAGTTATCGGGGTCAGTCAAGCTGGGTGTACAGTGGGGGGGGGGGTAGCTTAATCAGGAGCCTGAGCTTAAAACAGCTTGCAGACTATATTCTGTGTGGCTGCCCACCTTGTCTGAAACACGATACACACACACACCAAGTGACATTGCCCTAGTCTTGACAGGGTGACAGTCTGCCTCGGCCAGTATGTTGAGCTCTAAGGAATGAGGCCACAGTTGCTGTGTGAGACTAATGGCTTGAGATTTGCTAACAAATCAGACTTACACTGAACACCCCGAAGCTCTAAGCCCCAACATGAAGTCGGCATTGTGCTGCAGTCAGGCTCCCTTGTTTACTGGTTCTGAGGGGTGGCCAAGTTGGTCAAAAATCTAGTGTGTTGTATGCCTCTCTGATCTTTCTTTTGCACAGTTGGAAGTTGAGCTATCAGTGCTTCATCAGCTGTTTTGACCAGTCACAGCTGCTCTTATTTAGTCTTTTGCCCTCGGTGGTATCCCTTGGTACCTCTCCTGTCTCTCTTAGCAGTTTGGCAGCTGTTGTTGCCTTGTTGTCACTCCCACTTGCACCTTAGAGGAGCTGGAGGCCAAAGGGGGGGAATATGAGGGGAAATTGAGGGAGAAGAAAGAGCCACCTGTGACTTCCTCCCTTTTCTCTTGCACGGTAGCATTTTAATCTTCTTCACTATTGATTCCCAAAGCTGAGCAATTGCATTGCGTTGGTGTTCAGCGTCCTCGGCTCCTGCTGCAACGAGAATAGACGGACGACCCGGTGCTGCATCGATGTCACAGAACTGTGCATGTGCGCCTCCATCTCAGGTTGTTTTTATAGGCCATGTCTCTGAGGAGGGCAGCTGTTGGGTGATGATTGGCACCTTGCTCCCCATCTTTGCCCCCATCACTTCCTCTTGATAGACCAATAGCACTGCAGACAAATCACTGCAAATCTAATCAGAGCTCTTAGGGCCAATTAAGTAGGCATGCTGTCAACCACTTTTCATGGAAATTTTCCATCAGACGGTAAGATTTTAAGAACAGCAAAAGCTGCAAAAAGATTTAGAAAAATGATTGAATGATCACGCATTTATGGCAGCAAGATTTAGATTTTTCTTTTTTCTTGCTTCTCCCACAACGATGAGCGCTGATCGATTGTTGCTTGGGCAGGCTGCTGCTCTCCCGTGGCTCTGAATGACATCAACAAATCAATTAAGAACACACACACACACACACACACACATTCTACACTCCTCCTAGTGCAACACATGTGCTCCACTATAGTGTACTTCATCCTCTCAAGGTCAAAGACAGAGCTGCTGTCTTGTTAAAAGACTATGCATGTGTGTAAGAAACGTGCATGTTTGTTTGTGTCTGCTCCAGTTTTCATATTCCATTAGTTCCAATACATGGGTAGCATGCAATAAAGCAAACACAGACATGCAAAGCACTCTGTCATTTTAAATTGGGGTTTGTCATCAAGTCGCCTGCTCCTGTAGTTACTGCAGGAAATGGCAGGAAAGAAAAACTCCTAGCCCTGTGCTCAAGTGTTGTGCTGCTGTATTTCAGTTCGGTGCCATGTCACCAACCGCAGGAAAAGATCCCTGGAAGAAAAAAGAAAAAAACTGCATGTTTTTGACAATGCTGCAGCCTGGAAGGCAGTCTAAAATGTATCAGAATGCATATCATGCTACTTCTTTTGTTTATCAGGAAAAAAGGCAAGTGCCTTTCTTTACTCCTTCCAGATGTGTTTGCCCATAAAATGCGCTGGTAATGTGCAAAAGATGAGGTTCCAGTGTGCTCTTGCCAGCCGGGCTGGTATTTGTAGCAGCGTGTAATTCTCCCCAGCTGCTACTCTCACATTGAGCAGGTAGTAGACAGATTTGCTGCGGCTGCAGTGACAAGCTATCGGCTCTCAGAGTGGCTGAACGGCTCAATAGGATTAAAAAAAAGGGGAGATTTAAGATGACTTTAAAGCAAGAACTCATTGGCAGCTTCTGTGGGACTTAACTGCTGAGTTTGACAGACATGTAGCTGCATGGGTATTTCCCAGCCTGCATATGGTATTCATCAAACAGCAGCAGACAGGTTGGTATTGCTCCACCGGTGAAATCTGAACTTTGGGGTTTCTTAGAAAATTAGTGGCGATCAGAAATGTGAGGAATGCAGAAATATTTGAAGCTCTGCATGAAGTGGGGAATCCAAGAGGGAGAAATGTGATGCACGGGAACGTCTGAGTTTCGTTGTGACACACTGGTCGGCTCTGGTGTCCTACTCACACCAAAGTTATGTGCTACACCCTCCACAGGTAGTCCTGTAAATCATTAGAGGAAGAAAGAAAACTGCCACTCCTGCTGTTCACGTGCCAGAAAAAACAACACCACAAGGCCACAGAGCCTTGGACACCATTAGCTCAGTGTTTCCCCCCTTCCTGGTCTTGTGGACCTTTGACCTTCATGTTTCAAATGAATGGGTCATTATCAGGCTGCTGCAGAGCTTGATGATAACCTTACAAGCCTAAAACATATTTGAATCAGGTGCACTGGAGCATTGAAACATCTAAAACATGTGAAGTAAGGCAGGGGGTCCACAGGACCAGGAAACAATATTAATCCATAAACAAATATCTGCATGTGACAATGCATTATAATAGAAAAAAGGACAAGTTTCAGGTTTCCATTTATCATCTGAGCTGTAGAAAACAATCATATTTGAGGTATACTTTGGATGCACGCAAGTAAAAAGCCCAGAAAAGGAGATTATAAGAATACTGCCATAAATGCAGAGTGGAAACCAATGGCTTATATCTGCTTGGTACACCTGTGTTTCAGTGTATGTCATCTTTGTTTGAAGACTTGTTTTATTCAGCAGCACAAGATCAATAAAATGTATGGAACATATTTTCCTCAGCTTTGTTGTTCTGACAATCAACTTTCATTTATTCCTTTTCAACTCAAGTTCAAACCAAGCTGAAAAAAAGAAACCATTCTCCTTCATTTAAATGCACAGAAGTCTTTTATGAGGCGAGAAACTCTCGTAAACAGAATTAGATTTAGTGTTGTGTTAAATATGATACACCAGAGACAGTACAAACCTTCTGACTGCATTCAATAGAATGAGCTGACATGTTTCAGAGACAGCAGTTCATTATAAATATATATTGCTGTTATCATAATTAACCATTGTTTTATGATCAGATAGAACTCTGTGAACACAGAAGAGAGATTCTTTCAAATACCACTGTTCAGTAGTTTATTGATGCTGCTATTTAAATACTTTGTGTCTTAGTTTCTTATAAATATCTTGAAAATCTACTTGGAAATGCATAACGTGCTGCCTTACATGTCAGAAAAAGCTCCAAGTGTTTTATTGCGGGTACATGAATGTGCTTCTTTTGCCAAGTGCACGGTAGTAGACTAGTCGGTGAAAAAATTCCTTCCCTAGCTTTTTTGGATAGTGTCTGTAATTTCATGCATGCATCTCTTTTGCCAGGCGTAGACTGAAACATCTGTGCAACAGGCCTCTGAGAATGTCAAATATGGTGGTGTGCTTGCTATATTCTGCATGAGATGACATCCCTGGGATGCAGGGTTGGGTTACCTGTTGTATTTCCACGGTAACGGCAGTGCCCTTTACACAGCGTGTGAACTTAACCATAGACGTAATCATTCCTGTGGTTCTCACCTTATATTTGAATAACAAAAGCATTGTTTCAGCAGTTAGGTGAGTCAAGAGTTCACTATGGTGACACAGAGATGTCACCCAGGAATAGCAACAGTATAATCTCTCAGATTATTGGGACGAACAGCTGTTTCCAATTATGGCTGAGGATAAGCAACACCTCTGATATGACGTCAATTGCAGTCCAAACTATCTCGCAGGATCAGTAAATTAGAGAAAAACTAGGTCATGTCCTGCAGAGATAAATCAAACATCACCAGTCACAGCAAGTGTTGTAATGATGGAAAGGTTAGAGACACAAAGGTGGAGGCGAGTCAAGACACACTGAAGATGGTAGCTGTATTTATAGATTATTTGCACAATACTAAGTGCCTACACCTAGACACACATCTTATCAACAGTGGACAGGTCAATAGTAACACTCGGCGGTCCTTTTTATGCTGCCAAAGGACAACGCCCTGGCTGCAGACATGCACAGACCTGCAGAGAGGATGTGCTTCTCCTGTTCCTCTAATTCGGTCCCTGGCAGCTGACGGATATGCAGATTCGTCAAACTGGTGCCCCTTAGTCAGACTGCCTGTCCTGAATGTCAGGTTTCACAGCTGTGACGGCGACAGGGCCTTCAGATACTGTGGGCAACATTAAGCTCAGAAACAGATGTGGGTCAGCAAGGATGGTCATGATGAAAGTTAAGTTATTGGTTTGGATTATTAGGGTAAAGGGTACTGTTTTGATACTGATATATTGCCCTCCTTTCAACTTCTACATACAATGCATGTTCTCTTTTCCTATATTTCTGCCTCAGCTTAAAGAAGCTTTGTCCTGCTTTATTTCTATAAATAAAGAACTGGTTCCATTTTCAAACATGATCAAACCAATTGCATTTATGACAAAAGTTGAATCACAGAGGGGAGAGGTTTATAGAAAGAGCATGAAAGCAGTACTTTCTGTAAACACCTGCACTGATGACGGATTAAGCTTGACAATATTTACAGCACCCTTATGTCAGCTTCTTCAATTTAAATCATTGTCAATCACCATGAAAAGAAATGTGGATTATCTCATATCCCAAGCAGATAAGCAGCTGAATGCCTTTTTGGTTTATGAAAAGTAAAGGATCAAATGGGCTGCGGAGCATTTGGCGTCCCTCAGCCGGATGTGGGGCTTCACAGGTGCTCTCTTCAGGGGAATCCTGTGTTTCATAGGGAAATGTCTCCGCACAGACCCACTGAATATCAATTGCGCACACAAACACACCTACTACAAATGTGTGTCTGTATCTCCTGATGCTCTGTTCACTGTGGCATTGAATAAATAGATGGTGAGTCATCCCAAGAGGTATTGTTCTGCTGGCCAATCAAAGCAGGCGGCATAGTGAGTTTCTAGTCTCACTATGTAGCATGTAAAGGAGAGGAGTGTGTCTGTGTTTAATGGGAAGATATCCCAGTTATTTTCAGTTCCTGAGCTTTGTGATATTCAGTGACTTCATGATCCACATAATTAAACCCGTACTGAAATGTATTCTAAGAGAACCCTTCATTTTAAAGAGGACTGCTGAGAATCTTGCGCAATGATGAATTAATAGGTTCATAAGGTGCTGCTAATGGGGAGAGATAATAAATGATGATTGGTGACTATAATAATGGATGATAAATCATGTCAGGGCTCACTAAAATTTACAATACTGATCATAGTTTTTGTTCTGAGTTCATTTCTTTTAGCCACGAAGCTCAGCGATATACTTTTTTCTCTATTTTTTGCCTGCGAAGACTTGACAAGTACACAATAACAAACATTAACCTGTGGCGAACATCACTGTACAACACAATAAAATTGCACTTAAATACCACCTTGAGGGATCTCCAGCAAACCTGTTATTGTGTCTGTTTTAAGACTTCTCTCACAGCCATTGTCCTTCTTTCTGGAACGGCCTGAGACTTATTATTTACTCACCATAGACTGTGAGAAATATGTGCAGCTTCTTGTTTGGAATTTGAAGCACATCAGAACAGGTTTGGCACTCCTACCTGCGCTAGAAGTGAAACTGAAATTAGATCTTGCTGGATACATCATTGGTCAGAATTACCGAGAGTTCAAGAGGGCTACTTGGGTCATGCTCCTTCTAAATGGAGAGAATGAAACAGATAAGAGGAAAGAATAATTAACTTATCTGCTCCATGGAGGCTTTTGAATACAATATTCTTTTGTTAGAGTTCCTTGCATTCAGAAGCTGGTTTTAGGTTGAAGAGTTCAAAGAACTCTGTGAGGTTACCGTATTTCCTTTCTTAATTTAAAGCATCAAACTATCTATGCATAACTCTTAATGATCACGCATCATAATTCAAACGTCTTCGTTGATCTACACTACCGTGTCATGTCACTGATGTGGAATTTTCAATTACTCATAGCCTTAGAGGAAGTAAACAATGGTTTTAAAAGAGAGGAATGTGTTGTTTGTCAGGCTAATAATGGGGAATATGTTACACAAGCCTGACGATAAAGGCAGGATGTCGGGCAGAGCCGATACTGTAAGGCTTGTTTAAGTTCCAATCTTTTGAGTCACTTCCGTTTAAGGTGCATGGCAAGATGATGTTGTCTTTGTTACGGATCTCAATAACACAACAGTAACTACCATGATGATCAGAAATGATCAAAATAAAGTTTATCAGGAATTATGATGCTCTGTCTCTCACCAATTAAAATTCAGTTAATAAGAAAAGAGTTAACTGCTTATAAAGTAATCACAGCTGGCAGTTTTCTCATGAAGGAGGCGATGAAAACCTTTCCTCCCGTTGTCTACAGTTGCTCAGACATCAGCTACTCACTCTTAAGGTTTTCCTGCTGTGTGTTTCTGAGATACGCTCTTTATGGGATACTTAAGATAACCATCTTTGCTGATTTGCCATGGTTTAACTGCTAACGTACCGGGGAGATCACACAAACATGTGGTGTTCCATAACTAGAATACACGAATAAACAGAAAACAATGGCGGTCAGCTGAGGAATATCTAACCGATAAGATAAAACCAGTCCAATTTTCCTTTTTTTTATCAGAGTTAATTAGATATTTTAGATCTTAATGAGACAAATTAGACTGGTTTTTCTCATAAGACTTGCAATTCGGTCTATCTGCTGTGAGTTTTGGTCATGACCCGGTGTCTGTGACAGCTTATTGTTAGTCATGTTTTGTCTGTCCTTCCGGCAAGGGCTTGAAATAGACAGAGCAGATTTATTTTCTTGTCACAGAGTCCGTTCTCGCTAATCAAGCCAAATGCATCTTAACCATTTGGATGCAGCCATAACAGTCAGTGTTGTGCTGTAAATCCTTGTAACTTGTTTTATATTTAGCACATTAAATAATATATAATGTTGCATCATGGGCAAGTGTTTGATTATAAAATACACTACAAGAAAAAGATCTGGTTTTTCAAAATGAGTTTTGAAGGAAGTAATTGTTTCAAAGTATGACAAATGTCTTCACATTTGGCCCGTGTAGGTTTGCAACCCTCAATGAAGACTGTCAAGAGAGCAGTAATATCACTTTTAGATGTTTTTCCTGAAAGCAGATGAAGTTCTTAAAAGCTTATAAATGACTGGAGTGTGCAGCAGGTGTTTTTCATCACTCAGATGACGACATTGGAAGAAAATCATGAACTGATAACTACCATGTTTATTGTGTCTTGTAAATTTTATCCAAACATTTTTTTTTTTACTGGCACGTGTACATTTTCCCACGGGGCATATGTTTCACCGTCCCGCTGAAAAGTTGCATTTCAAAAACTAGTTTCTGCTGCATGTCTACTGTGATCAAAGAAAGCTACTGCACCTCACTTCACCTGATCCCCAATCTTTGATCTGATTTCATCTAGAAAAGAATTAGATGAGAAATGATAGAGCTCTGTTGAAACAGATTCCATGTAAGGGTTTTTTAGGGTTGTTTTTTGTTATTAAGATAAATAATCTGACAGCATCCCAGAAGCCTCTTGTCAAGTAAAGCGTTTCTTTGTAAGTCAAGTGTGACTATCATTCATCATCATCATATTTTTCTGATAAACTTCAAAGCAGCCTTTTTAGAAAATGCTTTTCTCAAACTCGGGTGCACTAAAAACTAAAAATAGTATTTTAGATATTTGTTTTGCTGTATGCTTCCCAAATTCTGCACCCTGGCAACGGCAGAGCGGTTTTATCACTTTCTGTTTTTGTTTCTTTTCTTTGCTTACAATGAGAATAAATTACTTGAAGAAAAGACAAGATGCATATGCTAGGACTGTCAACATTAATTTGATTGTGCTGGTATTGGTAATATCTGAGAATAGGATGGTTGTATGTTGTTATGCTAATGAGTTCATTTTGCCAGATAAAAAAGCAACAATATGGGTTTTTGTCAAACTGCTTACTTTTTAAAAACCACACAGACCAGCTGGGGGTGGATGATTATGAACCTCTCCCTCATCTTATCTCCAGTGTACACAGGATCCACCCCAACATGTGTGTGTATACGTGCGTATGCATGTAGTTTATATGTCCCACAGTGCTGTGGCTGCAGGCTGAACTAATAAAAATCTTTTAGAGAACTGGACCTGCAGGGTGCAATTTTAAGAGTCATTTAGCATCACACAATAGACCCGCAGCACTTACCATGTAAATGTTCGTGATGGAAGCTGAAGAGACAGTTATAAGAGAGGAAATGCATATATACTAGACAGGGAGCAGGGAGACTGTCAATATATGCAAAGTAACCCAAGCACCATTGACAACCTACACTTAATTCGTATAAATGCTAATTTGATTTGAATGATGTTTTAAATGACATAGAATCACACAGTGAGGTCACACTGGATGTTACCTGTGTGGACATTTTTATGCATAAAAAAGCAAACAAGCACACATACAGTTAGGTTTTGATTTGTTTTGAATAATGTCACATATTGTAATTTATTTTCAGAATTATACAGACACGCCAAGATACGATAAATTCAGAGAACATCAAACAGCAATGTTGTTGTTGGTAAAAATCGAACATTTGTAATGTGTTAAGACAGGTTAATGGTGTCAAAAGGTTATTTCAAATGATAAATGGCTAAATCACAGGCACCATGGTTACGCTTTATTCCCTTAGCATACACACTGTCACTATACATATATATATATATATATATATATATATATATATATATATAAACGTGTGTGTGTGTGTGTGTGTGTGTGTGTGTGTGTGTGTGTGTGTGTGTGTGCTTTGTTACATTCTTAGAATTATTTAATTGAAATATGTGCAACAAAGTTATGTAAAATGAATTTGTCATATTAAGTAACTAGTCCTAAAAAGGGTTTTAAAAGTGAATCTTTCAGGGTTGTTTTTTTTTTTTAGATTATCATACCAGAATATCACATGTTCAAAACAGTTATGCTGTAACCTGATTATTGTCCCTCATCCTGTGGGTTGGCCACAGCAGCTGCCTGTGTGATGCCTGTATCTTATATAACAACCCCCTCCTCACTTTTCTCTCTCATCTCCAGAGGAGGAAGAGAGAAGTCTCTTCCTCCTGTGTATGTTTATGCTGATGATGTGTCAAACCACTCCAGCCTGCTTCCCTGACTCCCTTCCCCGCTGTCGAGGGTAACTGCAAAGACACAAAACTCTGCTTTAGAGCATTAAATATTCAGGTCTGTTTGGGTTGGCCGTCCTCATTCATATAAGCTAAAAGCTCCGAGAACAAGCCCACGTTGTCCTCTCAGCAGTTGGGGCAATTAGTGGAACATATTTTAAAGCACTTGTGTTTGTTTTACTGAGACATAAGTTCACTTGTAAGAAATTAAGACAGAAGAATTATTTATGGCCTCAAAAGCCACCATGGTCATCTCTCTGGAAGAACCAGTGCTGGTGTGTGAAGCATTTGTTTTAACTGTTGTACCTGTTATGATATTTATTACTCCCACTAGTATTTTCCGTTAATTTTTTTTTACAACCTTTCTTTTTTTCTTTGAAGGACTACTGTTCATATGTTAGCTTTCCCCCCTCTGGAGCGCTACATCTCCCTCTCCTTCGATTTCCCTTCACAAATTGAATCATGGTGAAATGTTCTTATCAGTACTCTATCATTTGCACTAAATGCTGTAGGTGAGGCATAATGCGGTCAGAGACGAGAGAAGTTGTCCTCTGGCAGTCCTTCTCCGTGTCTTTGGCACACTGCTATCTCAGAGTTGATCTGGACAGGTCTCGACTCAATAACCAGACCAGGGAGCTGGATTTAATGGCTCAGCCCTGCTGGAATTTGAGGACTTTTCCATCTGATAGCAATGAAGCAATATAGTAACATTATGAATAGGTAAATCCTGCACAACTGCTGATACATGTCTGCGTCATTTTCTGTGCATATACTGCAACCAAATAACATTTTCTCATCTTTTCCCCTCCCACAGTCTTCATCTGTAGCTTCATGGTGGCAGCTCCCATCTTCGGTTACCTGGGCGACCGCTTCAACAGAAAGGTCATCCTGAGCTGTGGCATTTTCTTCTGGTCCATTGTTACTCTGTCGAGCTCGTTCATCAGCAAAGAGGTACGGCATAGTTCCTGTTCTCACGGAAACTTTTCGACGATTGCGGCACAAGAGCTCCAGTATTATTCTATTAGGCTTCCTCCCCTACACTGACGAACTAATTAGTCTGTTATGATCTGGATATGCTCAGTGTTAAGGCAAGTGAAATGAAATGACACACTCATTAAGTCAGACACCCGCTTTGCCTTTGTAGACATTCTTTATGTCTTCTTCCCGCCCTCCCTCTTTCTTTCCCTCTGGCAACCAGCCAATCAACTAATGAAGACCCATGCCTCACAGTTGTCTTAATTACAATACTTTAGAAGATAAGACTGTGTCGTTTTCAATGCCTCTATGCATGTGGATTTAGATTTGATATCCCTAAAAGCTTCTATGCACTGGGAGGTGTTGGGTGCATGAAACAATAACATTATTCCTGGTGGTGATATTGTGGGGGAAGGGCTATCCTGCAGAGAATAGACATCATGTTACAATAAAAAGGCTATGTTCTTGGACATGTGCTTGTATGTGTGCATGTCAAGGATGCAACCCTGATTTACATGTCTGGTAAAAAAAAATCTGCAGACTACAAAAGTGGCTTGCCTGGACTGGATATGTGGCATTAAAATATACTTTAGTTTAAATGATGCAGCACATGACATGTCTGCAAAGTAGCATCATGGAGTTTTGCAGTGCCATGGCTCCTCAGGGCAGTGTAAGGCAGTGACAGCTCAGAGATGTTGATGGTCACAGGAGGACATCCTTTGACTTAAATCCTCTACAAAATCGCCTGCTGGGAGAAAAGTGTAGCCATTTGCAAGCAATACATTGCAGCTGCTTATGGGTAAGCTGCAGTTAAGGACCTCCTTCTGACAAATACCATAAACGATGCTGACCGTTGATGAGGATGCAAGGAATGGTCCTCAAGACCCGCTGTCCTTTGCCCTGCTATTTATTTCCACCCTTAAGACATGTCCATGATTGTGTCAGTCAAATAAGGGAAGACTAGTTGGCTCTTATGTAACAGCACAATGGCGCTGTCACCATGAGAGATGAAAGATATGCAGTGTAATAAAATGTTAATAACCACTTATAACTGACTCCTATCATTACTCATTTAACACACTGCGGTGCATTTCGGATTCGGATTTGCAGCAGATATGGAATCTGGAGCTTATGTAAGAGAAATTCACCTCTATCTTGATGTGCAATTGCATGATTTTTTCTGCATGACCACAATAGATTATTGTCATAGAGTGATCACTTTTTAGTAATTTGAAATGCGTCAGCGGCTCTCTGTCGCCAAATGCTGCTTCCTGTGAGCACAATGAGATAAATACATTGTAGTGAAGCAAATTTTACCTTTTATAAAGACATGCATTTATTTCTGTATTTCCTTTGACTTTATTTCCTAATTTTTCACAAAGCATGATTTCTTTTTCATTCAATCTGATCTCATAAATAGAGAGTGGGAAAGAAAAATAATGAGAACTATTGCGATTAAGCCTGGCCAGATAAATTTGCGGTCTTTTATTCTTTTATGACAATTAATATTTTTGATAGCTATCATCAGTGGGCTTATTTGTTCCACCTCAGAAACTACACTTAATTCAGATAGGAAGGTTAAAGTCCATTTTTAGAATAACTAAGACAAGGACGCTTAGAGGGCATTCAGATAAGGCAAAAGAGATCAGGCCCGAATCAAGCATGAGTTAATAGAGTTCAAAAACAGGTGATAGAAAAGCAACCATGAACAGCTAAAAAGTACAATAAATGAAGGTGACGCAGGTGAGAGAAAGGGCAAGGAAGATCAGGTGATGCAACTGGTAGTAATACAGCACCGGCAGGATTGGCTTGCCAAGGGATGCTTTCACATTTCTATTGCATTATATTGCAAGTCAAACTATACCTGGACACAATTACTGGTTGAAGGCTCGTTTTTTTCATTCCAAATGTTAGGTTTTACAGATGTCCTAGCCCAGTGTGATCTAATTCCAGTTGTCATGCAGCGCAATAAGCCACTGCCCTGCATGTTTTAGATATGTCCTTGCTTTAACACACCAAACTGAATGAATGGGTGGGTCATTAACTGGCTTGTGTAACATCTGACAAGCTGCTGGGGAGATCCATTTTCTTTTCTTTTTTTCAATTTTATTTTGATGGGACAATGCAAGTTCATAAACATTTCATAAGATATTAATGTAATCATACCAGATTATAGTCTAATTATAGTTTCCATCCATTTAATCTGAATCAGGTCTGCTGGAGCAGGGAAACATCTAAAACAGGGATGGGGAACCCTGGTCCTCAAGGGCTGCTGTCTTGCAAATTTGAGATGTTTCCCTGTTTCAACACACTTGACTCAAATTAATGAGTCACAGTGCAACATGATAAGTTGTTTGATCCATTTGATTTGAATCAGGTATGTTGGAGCAGGGAAACATCTAAAACTTGCAAGACAGCGGCCCTCGGGGACCAGGGTTCCCCACCCCGATCTAAAAGATCTGTAAAAACCACAATTGGCCAACAGTGTTACAGCCCATAGTATAACCTATTCGACTACATACTGTAAAATAACATTTTAAGAAGTAAAGCTTACTAAAAGTAAACTTTATGTGCTGATTTATTTTATTTATTTAACCTTTATTTAACCAGGAAATCCCTTGAGATCTTTTTCAAGGGAGACCTGAAACAGCTACTGGCTTCTGCATCTTTCATTGGTGGCATGCAAAAATTATTTCTCTGTCCACATAGGCTACAATTTTGTTGGTTCAAACAAAATGGTAGCTGTTGTAAGTTGAGCCACTGTCCAACCACAAATTTTAGTAAACTAATCACAAAAAAGACAGTTTGTTTGTGGTCACAATAATGGTTGAGGAATGGAGGACCCGAATGCAGAATTCAGAAGGCAAGTTTATTGGCAGAGCAAAGGTCAAATCCAAGATTTCAAAACAAGGGCCAGACATCCAGAAGCAATCAACAATGTTTTAAACAAGGCAACATTCACACGACAACAGAAGGAAAAGGGCTGGAAAGCTACAAACAATAGACACAGATAAGAAAGACATGAGTGAAACCAGGGCAGCATAGATACAATGTGAGTAATGACAAATAGCAAACAGGTGTGTATTGTAGGAATGACAGTGCAATGATTAATAAAACTCACAACAGGTGTGGAGCAACTGAAACACTTAAGGAAGAAATAATTTTTCAAAAAAACACAAGAAGTGAATATAGCCTACAGCTTAAATGAGGAAAACAGGGAATTTAAAAATAAAACAAAACCCAGCCATGAAATCCTGCACTTTCCATGTGCTGAGACTTAGCCTACACATATTTTCCTGAACTTAAAGTCTATAAAACTGATTAATATTGTCAAGATTTGATCATGTCTTTTAAGATGACAGTTAACAAAAAATAAGTCTGCTAACATGCTAAAATATTACTGAACATGTTAAACTTGTGGCCTGTCTGTTGACCTCTTCCCTAATTGGCATGCTAGCATTAGCATTTAGCGTGCCCATGTGCCTGTTCAAAAGAGAGAGGAAAACTGTTGTAATGTGTTGCTTTTTCTAAACTTCTCTTTTATCTCTTTGTAGTCTTCAATCCACTTTTACTATTTCCATGCCAAAGTTTTGTGGTGTTTTTGGTGAAGAGGTCTGGAGTTTTTTTGGTTTCTTTCAGCGCTACTAGCGTTTCTGATCCAAGTGGTGATGATAGTCTGGTGGTGACCACACACACAAAAAGATCTACCATCATGATCCCACTAAATGGCAGGCCACCAGAGGAAGAAAATAGACTGTGTGAATCGTTTAAAACTGTGACAATGATAAAGCTTCAACAGTGAAACCTCAGTTGAGTATCAATCATAAACGCAGGAGTTCAGATGCTGCAATACAAAACTAAATGTTGAGAAAACAGCACAGGGAACTCGTACAGATTCATCATTGAAAATGATATGGGTGAACACCACAAAAGAGGGGTTTTGAAGTGTGGGGGTGAATCCCTTGAGTGACGTCTTACAACAAGGTATGTGTGGTGTATAGTCTCCTGGGAATGTTTGATGGCTGTGTGTTATTGACCTCATGACACTCTCCCATCCAAAAGCACAAAGCACTGAGGTGATGCCTAAGAGCTCAGGTTTACAATACCAACTTTTAATTGATCACCATCATTATGAGAACCCACAAAATGCCTTTAGATTCAAAGAAGGATGTTATTCAGCATAATGTATGACATTTCCTACCCTAGGATGGACTGGTGATGAATAGGGTGTTCCGAATATGACTAAGTATTTTTCACCAGACAGCATGCAGCTTTGTTGTCAATTTGCAATTTGCGTCATTTCACTGTGTGGGGGGGAACTAGATTTTTTTTGCAGCTTCACAAGCAAGCATGAAAACCCATATCCAGTGAGTAGTAGTTGCCATGGAAACAGTTAACAATCCAGCTGCCTCCACCAGAAAGGCTTTAAAGTATTCACCTTTTCTACTCTTGCTTTCAATACATCTGATAGAAGATAATATGCAATGGTAAACCATTAAATCTAAATTAAATTACAATGTTGAGGTTGTCTTTTGTGCAGGTTTGATGCATTTATTTCTGTTGAGGATTACCTCAATCTTATGGATCAAAACAAACCTAGGGAATGCCTGTGTGCTAATGTATTGTACACCAAACAATGATATCAAGGGGAGGAAATTGGAATCAAGAGGATGAAAAGTTTTTTTGTCATTGCACTACCATTGATTGTTCAGGATAAGCATTAATTGAAGTATCTTGTGATTATCTGGTTAAGGAGGATATACTGTATATCAGCAAACACTGATGCTCAGTTAGCACTCAGTCAATAAACTAAATTGATATTGTAATTGTATTATTGATTTTCACTGAAGGGTGAAGTCACTTTTATAATAATCTTGAGAAATAAAGGGAGAGTTAAGGATGTTTTCTTTCACCAAATGGAAACACTGTATGAAAAGGGTTGATGAAGAAAAAGATATTTAAAACAAATTAATAGAATCTTGGGTTGATGGATTCTAGGAGAAATTTTACTTCCAGATCCTTACAGCTGATCATCTATTTTCCTTTCTCTTCCTTTTTGCCACTTCTCTGCAGTACTACTGGCTGTTTGTGCTCTCCAGAGGACTGGTGGGCATCGGAGAGTCAAGCTACTCCTCCATATCTCCCACCATCATAGGAGACCTGTTCACCAACAACAGCCGCACCATGATGCTCTCTGTCTTCTACCTGGCCATTCCCCTGGGAAGGTAAGAGGAAGACAGACCTTGTATGCAACGAGCTATATTTAGTATCTTCTATTTGAGTTGTATATTTATGACATTGCACTGGTTATGGGAAGTTATTTGATTATTTTATCTGATCTAATCTAAAAGATAATTAGGAATTGTCCTCAAATACCAAAGAATCCCTCCCATCTGCCTCCTCTTCTTCAGGGGAAAAAAATGTCACTATGGTCCTCTCAGACAAAAAAGCAGAACTTACAATTGGCTGTGCAAAGCTTAAAAGAAGATGGGAAGCTTTTTTCTGAGATGTAGTGGAGGGAGGGGGTATTATTAAGCTCAAATCTCCAGACTTTTCAGTTCATTCACTCAGAAAAAGAGCCACAGGGAGAAAGCAAACAAAGCCAAATGATAAAAGATAAATGTAGCGGTGGATGTGTTGCAGGAGTCACTTGAGGTTTATTGTGAGATACAGTGCTCATCAGCATGTGCCTGAGCACTGCTGCACGCTACGCAGTTTTCCATCTACTGCATGCAGAATCGTGGAAGGGGGGGGGGGGGGCTTTAGTCTCTCCAACACTGTAAACATTTACATCAAATTAAATTTCTGTTGTTATATAACCTGTCACTTTATATTGTCTCAGAGGAAAAAACAGTGAGGAATTGTTATATAACCTATTTGCTCCTCTAATCACATCAGTTTTTAATGTCAGATTAAAGACAGTCGGACTTATGAGGAAGGAAAGCCAAACTGCCCCTCTGAGTGGTCGTGTTATGGCTTGCCAAAATGTTCGGGTAAATGTAAACTCTCCAGCAACAAGACAATAGAAGGTGAAAGATTGGCCATCAGTAAAATGCTGTTAAACATCCTATCCAGTCTCCCACTTGTTTGTCTTTTACTGATAATGTTGTGACCATTTCCAGGAAGTCACCTCAGGAATTAGACCGTATTCAAAGGACTGTCCTTATTTACTTTTTATTATTTTACACAATAATTTTTCAACTTGACCCCCCAGACATGTTTGTAGGTCATTCTGGGACTTGATAGCGGTATACTTTTCAAGCTTGAGTATTATTGTTAGTGTTGAACTTTCCAAACCCTCTCTGGGTGGACTCTGATAAGATTAGCTGTTAGTCACTCACTGGAAATATCATATGCTGTCAGGATATGTTTATACTGCACTTGTTATTTTTGGACAAATAACCAAGGAAGTACAACCATAAACTGTTTCCACATTTGCCATGAATGTGTGAAAAAAAACCCAGCTAAGCGTGTTAAGCAGTAAGCACAGATAAGAATTCACCGTAAAGTCTACATTTGACCATCAATCTATCACCCAGTGTGTTATTCTTATGGAAAACGGTGTCATTTGGCCAGAGGCTCTGCACATGCAGACAAACAGGTTTAAAGAAATCTCAGAAATCAGGAAGTGTTGCTGGTTTTGACTAATTCCAGTGAAGAGATTGGAAAGAAACCACAGAGATAAGACATGTTAATGAGAAATGAACAACACTAACCTCTTGTGTTTTATCTGATTCGGATCTGATCATCTACATGTCACTGATGTTTTCCTCTGTATCTAACTCAGATAACATGCCCCAACATTTTATCATGATAGCCTGTTGCCAGACAACCATATTAGAACTCTGATCTGTTGTTTCACAGGCTTTATTGCACATGCATTTTGTGACTATATGCAGAGATCACTCTGCCACAAATAGACTTACTACGCAAGTAGTTACCAATGCTTTGATCACTAACACATCATAAGTTTTCTATTTGAAGTACCCAAATACTCAACACAGCTTTAATCATACTAAAAACAGGATGTGGGTGTCAACAGAGCAAGTTTAAGTGATAGAAATGACAGACTCATCAGCTCTTTATACATAATTTTGTGTTGCTAATATATAATCTTTGTGTCCATCCGCAGTGGGTTGGGTTACATCCTGGGCTCTGGTGCAAAGGACGCTGCAGAAGACTGGCACTGGGCTTTAAGGGTAAGATTATCACAATCGGCTGCAGCCTCCAACCCTGCACACAAGCCTGAACCCAAATACAGATGAAGAACCCCTGCAGGGACTGGTTGTGGGACCAGGAGACACTCATGGCTACTCGGGCGATCCCGGCTCTGACGTTACAGACGAGTGACAGAGCAAGAGAGCTGCAAGCTGCGCAACTATTGTTTACATCAATCTTTGCACACCCTCCTGCAGAAACATTTCCACAAATTTTAACATCAAATATGCGCAGCATCTTCAAAAATGTCTTCAAACTAAAAACCCAGTAAAAACCTCTTAAAGCAGTAGAAATGTCTGATTCGGTGAAAGAACATGGTGTCAGTGCGTCATCAAACTGCATACAAAACAAATGTATTTTTGACTGCAGCATAAGGTTTAACCGTCATCTTTGTGTTATTGTTCCTGCTGTTATTTTAGCTGTTCTAAACAATACCAAAGTCCTTTTCCAGGCATAAAGTATTTGGGGAAAAGATGCTATTCTTAGGAAGCCTTCTTGGGAAGCAAAAGACATGAAATCTGTACAAAATGTACAAGACAAAGCACCAAATCTCACAAAACCACACATCTATTACTATGTGATGGTTTCCCAAAGGTGCTTGAAGAGGACCGACCTGGATCCCTTTCAGTTAAAGGCTAAATTATAGCTTTGTTTTTTACTGCGAATCAGCTGAGTTCTTGGGACAAAAAGGTTGCAAATGAACTGCTCTGTAAGGCATACCAGCTATAATGGAATAGACCAATGAAAGGCCGAACAGGACTCCCCAGGAACTGTCGGCTTTAGGGTCAGCTTTTAAAATCCTTAAAACAAATTATGACCTTGTGCCTCTTCTGAACAGACTGACATTTAAAGGAAGGCATTAAACATTCTCTGAGTGTGTCTTGGTGGAAAAGAATCTTGTTGGGCAGGAAGTCCATTTCTTCTTTTCTTGGTAGTGGAAAAAAAAAAAGATAGAAAGAAAATACAGCAGGAGGGCAGTTTGTTCCAAAGCACCCACAATGACATTCCAATAAAACAATCTCAGAGCCAATTAATCACTGCTGAGGCATGCAGAGAAAAACAAATACCGAGACATGAAACGCGTTCTGTGACAGTATCCTGTCTTAACGGGAAAAAAAACCAAAACAATGCTGCACTTCCCTTTGTTTTTGCCTGTCGTGTTCCAGCTACCTTCCTGAAAATGTCAATGTAGTGAAAAAACAAAGCATATCCAAAGAATTGAGTTGGAGGGGGGGGGCAGTAGCTAATTTGTTTGATTGCCACCATCTCTACAGGAAATGTCTAATGAATCCAGTGGGAATGGAGGTCAGAGGTCACAGACTCCTGTTGTCTCGTCCCAAAGAACCAGAAGAAGTTCAGATTTATTTCCCACTTCATTCAGAGGAGCTTCCATTAAATGTATTTGCTCCAAAAGCTCATTGTAGGAGTTAATTCCGATAAGATGCTCAATACGAGCAGACAGCTGAAAAGGACAAAATGTAGGAAAGTGAGTGATGAATGTAGTGTAATCCTCTACATTCTGGGCCATATCAAAACAAAACAAAATCACATAAAAAATATATACCCACACTAATGCATATAAATGAGCTTTTATAAGCTACTAAATACAGTATAACATGATTAATTTCCCCTGACATAAAATTGGTTTTGCTTTTGTGAGCAATTTGTATTGCTCAAACAAATTCTTTTTAACACATCCCATCCTGCTTTTTGTTTTTGTACCACCCCCCCCGCAGATACAAACAGGTACAAACTTGACCACATGAACCATATAGGATGATAATGCACATGAAAGCAGATGGGCAGCTGTGAGGTTTTCACCTGTTCACAAAGCAGCTCAAAGCCAAAAAGCTCTTTTAGTCTCTTGTATGGTTGCACACATGGACAAGCCCACACCCATTCATGAACACACACACACACACACACATACACACACACACGGTGCTAGTAGAGTGAGCATAGGGAATGTTCTTAGTTTCGGAGGGCTTGTATAGGATGTCAGGCGTGTCAGCAAACAGTGGCCTCACATTCAGACTGTAAACACACGGTTCTTTGTCCTGTATCTCATGCTTTACCTCCCTTTCCACCAAACCGCTCCCATTGTGATGGTCAACAATATCTGATCCCTCATAAGTCTCTTTGAACTGTATTGATTGATTGATTTCTTGTCCTGTTAGGTGTCCCCAGTCTTGGGCATCACCGTGGGAGCTCTGATTCTGCTGTTTGTGCCTGAGCCGAAGAGAGGCAGCGCAGACCAGATCGGGGGACGCATCAAGGCCCGCACTTCCTGGGTCTGTGACATGAAGGCACTCGCCAAGAAGTAAGGCCTATTCTCAGCTGTACCGGGTTTTGGCATATTGTTCCATGAAAAAATTTCTACGATTCGTCACTGAGAGCCAATATGCAAGAATTGTTTGATCAGCAGGTGTAATGCTATACATTAAAGCCAGTTTCCCCCCCCAAAAAAAACAACATTTGCTTTGCTACTATTTAGCGTTAAACCTGTTTAAAGATACTTGTCAAATAGTGCAAGAAGGTAAACTTCCTAACATTCATTTTATTATTTATTTGCTGTTGTTATAAAGGAAATTGAAATGTTTGAAGTTGTTAAACGGTAGTGTGTTTATATTTTGTCTTTTGAGAATCACCAGTATGATTTTGTGTTTCTTTCTGGCCAGTCGGAGCTACGTGTTCTCCTCCCTGGCATCAGCAGCAGTGTCCTTTGCCACGGGTGCTTTCGGTATGTGGATTCCTATATATCTGGCCAGAGCCCAGGTGGTGCAGAGGACAGCGGAGCCCTGTACAAAAGAAGTTTGCCCCAGTCCAGACACGTAAGACTTTTAATGTGATCTTGTAGAAAAGTTAAATACCATTAATTTAAGCTGGTACTTGCTTTAACTCTACTCGTTTAGAATATTTAGTTGCACGCTCTAAATCTTGTTTCATATCTAATAATCTTTATCTCCTGCAGCTTCATCTTTGGAGCCATCACCTGTGTGACAGGGCTGCTAGGCGTGGTCATAGGGGCTGCAGCCACACGCCTGTCTCGCCAGAAGACGGAGCGAGCTGACCCCCTCGTGTGCGCTGTCAGCATGCTGGGCTCAGCCATCTTCATCTGCCTCATCTTCGTGGTGGCCAAGAAGAGCATTGTTGGAGCTTATGTAAGGTTCACTTCCTATTAACATTTCTATGCTGTCTGCAGTGAAAGGAATTAGGATTATGATTTCCTATTTCCCTTTGAGAGGTATTCAGTGAAAAACACCTCCCTGACAGAGTAATATCATTATGTGGATAATGGATTTAGGCCCCTGGGGATGAACATTGAAGGAGAAAGTTTTCTGACCAATCAAGCAAGAAGAGACCTCGTTAAATCTAATCGAGGTGGGGTTGACTTTTGAGTAAAGTGGGAAGAGCACACATGAAAGAAATTGTTGCCAGTTCCTTTCATTCCCCGAGGCAGTGCATTGGTGTCATTCCTCATAATGAATAGCTTTAATTGCATGTTAGATTGAAATGCCCTCCGAGGCTGCTGCAGGTAGCTGAAGCTCATACCTTTTTGGCCAAAAGTTAAGCACAAAATAAACAAATATGCGTGACACCTGAGAGTCTAATAGCCTTGTGAAGCAGGAAAGGGTGCAACTGCACAATCACTGCTTTGAAACAATGCACTTCGGGCAGTTAGGTTTACAAAGCACAAATCTGTAGTTCTTATCAGTGACAAAAGAATAGGAACTGACCCTCAACTGGCTGGTAATAATGCTGAAAATCTGGGAAATAGTTTCCCATGCGTATTAGAGAACATAATAAACAGGCTTCAATATCCTAAATATGTGACCATGGCTGACCTTTGCAAGTCTGGCCTCTTTTAGTGCTGAATCCACGCACAATTTGTTTTTTTATATCCTATGTGACATTTAATTAATTGTCCAATGATGTATACCGTATATAAAGGGAATGTTAAGTTAGTGGAAGTGAGCGAAATAAATTTAATTGCTCACATTATTACAAGAAAAAAGGCTGCAATCATTGGCTGGATAAAGTGCTTCCTAACAGCTGATATAAATAATGATTTAACTAATGAAGTAAGATTTATGTGAACTCCTATTAGGTCAAAGGCACACATTTATCAGGTGTTTGACAGCAGTATGACTCAGCCAATTAGAGCTGAGGTGCAGGAGCATCCATATTAATTACATGATTACACATCTGTCCAACTTCATTTCATACAGTCTCTACGTGACAGAAATAGAATTTACCTTTTGGTAATAGACTCATGTAACACCTGGTTTCCGTCCCTGTATAAATCACAAAGATAGTTATCGCTCCGCGTAAATGTTTTGCACAATTTTTCTCTCATCTTCGTTGCCGCAACACTCGACTTCACTTCTTCTCTCATTGCTCAACTGTAGCATCTTAAATCATCTTACAGTACAGAAGAAGTGGTAAGTGAGCAGCTCAAGTTTCATTGCAAAGAGCTGACAGATGTGTCATATTATAAGGCGTGACATGGTTGTAGCAGTCGGTGCTTCTCTGTCGAGGCAGATCGACCCTTCGCAGCTGTTGTCTCGTCAACACATAGCTAATCTGAGGAAAGGGAGGGCTTCTCTCTTCTAAGAGGCAACATGTCGGTCACGGTGTCTGGTTCGCAGCTCTCAGAACAGACCTGTCTACATCTCTGCTGTCAGACCCCTTCTGTGGCTCTCTGTACTTTACAGTAGGTCTGGCACCCTGGCTGGGGGGGGGGGGTTATTCCCCAGCAGGAAACACACATCAATCGCCCGTGTTAAAGTGTTTTAGATGAAACCAGCCAGTACAGATACATGAGATTCCACTGCAACCAAATTCCTCTGGGTCTGTTTTGAAGAAAGGGGCCAAGTAGCAGCATCGGCTGCTGCCAATACAAAACATACAGTAGCCTATATGTACATGCAGTAAACTGCAAGAGATTATTTAAAGAAGACAGTTTTTTGCTCCACCCTTTCTGAAGCAGGACTTAAATTCATATCTTAAAACTTAGTGAGCGTTTATGCGTTTTCCACATTGGATGTCTTTGACAAGAATAAACAATTGTTGTCATCCTGCGGTGGTTTTCAGCTTGTGGGGTGCATACTCAGCTCCATGGGACCAAAATGAAAGCCCGTACATGCACATATAATTGGGCCATGACATAATAACATGTTTTTCAACCACTGCAACCAAAGAATGTTTTTTCAGCGATGGATTCTCACAGGATAGAAATATCGCCAGCTTCTTCCTTCATGTCATGTTAGTGGAAATTAGCTGCTCATAGTCAGCACATCTGACTGGGAAATCTTTTTCTTTATTTAGGTGTGCATCTTTATTGGAGAGACACTGCTTTTCGTGAACTGGGCCATTACAGCAGACATTTTAATGGTAAGTACAGAGAACCTATATTTATCTTTTAGGTTACTGGATTTTTTCTGCAGTGGACTGTACCAAACTGTAACAAACAGCGGTTATCCAATTAGAGTTCTTGAGTTGGGAAATGTGTGAGAGGCCTTTCTCTGATGTGTGTTTTGAAAAGTGAAAACAGAAGGTCCAGAGAACTGAATGAAAGCAGCTCTGAGCGGATCATCTCTTTCTTCATCACCTCGTATAAGCTCATGTTTTTCTCTTTCTTTTTTTTTTATCTCTGTGCAGTTTGTTGTTATTCCAACACGAAGAGCAACAGCGGTTGCCTTTCAGAGCTTCACCTCTCATCTCCTGGGCGACGCTGGGAGTCCGTACCTGATAGGCCTGGTAAGACTCTTCCCCAGCAGTGCGTCTGTGCGGTTGATCTGAATGCAATATCCTCCAGCTTATAAATCTGGAGCGTACTGTTCCAGAGCCCTATTCATACACACTCGATACATTCAGATTGCAGTTTAGCTCTAATTTTAAGTAGGCCAGCGCAAAGTGTGGCACAAGAGGAGCTTTTAGCACACGTCTCAGGAGAGCCGGTGAACAGAGTTGTGATTTCACCGCTGCTCTCCAGGCTGTCAGTGGTATTTTCTAGTAAATCTCATGGTTCCCAAGAGACACCAATGTAAGTGTATTTGATTGGTCGGGAGATGAGAGAGTGGTCCTTATTGGGACGCTGGGCCTCTCAAGGTCACAGTCAGCCCACCCCACCCTAAGCCCACCCTTCAACTGGCCACATACACTTAAAGAAAAGCATCCAGTTGGCCAGAATGAAAATAATGCTTGCTATTCAATGGAGTGTGAAACAGGATTCACCTCAGACTGTCAAGGCGCATTCTTCTCATTTTAAAGCGAGAATGAGCATTTCTGAAGTTAAATAGTAACTCCATTGAGGCGCACATTCTGTACGCTTTAGTGGACTGTTAATAGAAGTAGGGAAGAGCGAATGCTTCAGCAGTACATACTACATGTCACAATCTATACCTGTGTAAAACATTTTACAGGAGTGTTTATGATGCTTTTTGTGGCAGTAAAATGCTGAGAGAGAGTAAGCTGTGTTGTCGTTACGTGTTTACATTGAGTTTTATCATCACACCTCTGGCTCACAGCCTGAGTTATGTTAACAAAAGCAGCGGAAGTCTTTGATTAGTCAATCAAACTGATCTTCGACATGCTCTGTCAAAGCTTGACAGGCTGGCAGCAGACACAGCTGTCTGCTGAGCTGCATTGATATCGTGGGGGGGGGGTTCTTACAATTGTTCAAGGCAGAGAAACAAAGCAGTATTTCTTCTCCAAGTACAAGGAGAGCTGTGAAAAGGACTGATCACATTTAGTAGGGTTTTGAAAAGGGATCAAATTCTAGTATCAGGCTCAAACATGTGGATAAATGAGGATGTCACAAAAAAGACTAAAAACTGCAAAATGACTCAACAAACTTTGAAATTAGGTCTTGTAGATGTACAAGTGACGATTTGGTAACTATTGTGTCAGATTTTGATATACAGTTAAGGTGAAATATGAAGAACTATCCTTGTCAAACAACATTGAAGATTATAAAGAGGAAGTAAATCTGACTGGTCTGGAGTTAAATCTGCAGGAAATAGCATTGGATACCTGAGGATCACAATGTAGTGAGAAATGTAAAAGAAGAAGAAGAAAAGAGATAGAAATAAATCAATATGTCTGGATATGTTTTCCTATCTTTTTTTTGTTTTATTTTTAAGCAGGTGTATGTTTTTTTGTGGCACTCCTGTCATTCCAAACTGAATCTGGGACTGTATCATGTTTTTAAATAAACTTCCTTTTGATATGATTAGAGAAATAATACGTGTCTTGATCTGAATATATTTAATTATACTATTGTAATAATTTCAAGCAGCTGAAAAAAAACTGCATGAAACCACAGAAAATTAAACAGAAACTATTTTTTTAGGATTGGTTAAAGCAAAAATACCACATGGCTCCATTTCTTAAGTAGAAGGACTTTAAGCTTTTCTCTCCTTCTTTTCTTTGTGAAATAAAGCAGCGGAACGCAAGACCTTGGTCCCTCCTGACAGCATTAATGAAAAGCAAAAAGCTCTGTTTAATACTGTTGTTTTGCTAATAAGGCAACAACAGGCCCAGGCTCCATCTGTCAGATTAATGCAGCATAGAAATACACACTAGACGCTGCCAATCTGAATTACTCCTACATGGCCCCACAGTTAGTCACTCGCCCTCATCAACTCCACCCAACTTCTGGGGTCACGACTCTCCTCTGAGTGACACGCTGAATGTCCGGAGGTTTCTCCCTCCTCCACAAACCCTGACCGACAATGTGCTTGATGCTCTAAGTGCGTCAGAAGTCAGTGCCTCAGTTCCTGAACTGAGTTTTAGCACAAGAGTGTAACAGAGTTGCTGTGACGCACGTCAAGCACGGGCAGATATGTGGTCGCCCGTGCAGGCTGACACAAATGCTCTGCAAAGGAATCTAAAGGAAAAAAAGGCTAGTGGTTATTGCTAAGCAACCACAGAAGATGAAAGTGAGTGAGTCTTTTTTTCTTCTTTTTTTTAGTAAGCAACTGGATTTTGACATGTGTACCTAACAAACCAGAAGACTGTACACATAACACAAAAACCAGTGTGGCAATTCCAGTTACTCTTTTTTTAGGAGTGCCTGCAGATACCAATGGCTACAGGCCACACAACCGTCACCTCCTATGGTTTAAAAAGCTGCTGTACTCCGAAATTCTCTGGAGTGTGAGTTAAGGGTCGTCTCCAGCAGCACGTAGACACTGGCAGATGTCACTCAAGAATCCCCTGAGAAACACATAATGGACTCCTCCTTTACTGTATGAGCAGGACATGACAACAACAGCAGGTACCAGGGGAATGCCAGGGACAATCTCTCAACAATCGTCCAAGAAATGCCTTCTGGCTCGATAATTAGACAAGCAGCAGTTCTCCCAGTATTTTTAGCTAGGCTGCTCTGTGCAAGTTGCAGGGAATTTGCTGTATCTGATGAAATGGTCTCTGCACTGGCCACACACAGCTAGCTACAAAAATGTGCAGCTGATTTTGTCACATTTATATTTTATTTATTTTATTCCCCCGATGCTCTCTCGCTCTGTAATGACTCCTCTCTCTCCGTGCACATATGAACTCCCACTGCACGCACAGGCTCACCTCCTCCACCGTTCTCCTGTCAGCATTTTCTCCAGCTCCCCCCCATAGAGAATCTCATTCTGCTGACACAAACATGAAATCGATGTGCTTGAGCCAGTCTGACCCTATGACTGCGCAGACTCGCTCACACAGGACCGAGAAGCCCACTCTTGCTCCTGATGTGCATGTCAACATACAGAATGCCAAAAAGTTGGTATCAGCATCCTTCTTTATGACTGAGCAGCAATCTAATCCGGTTGAAGAGGTGCGTTATGAGTGATTCTGGGAGGCAGGAATGGTCAGTTCACACCCAGCATTCTCCAGCTGTTCCTTTCCTCAGCCCTACACATGACTGAATGCTAGTGTAACTAAATGCTTCATCATCTAGATGAGCTATTAGCTGCAAAAACCCTGCCCTGTGTAGATGAAAAGCAGGAATGTTTTTCATCTGTTGCTGTGATGATGCATACAGAAGTACATGCAGAAGTCTGCAACCAAAGGGATGTAGTGTGTCATGACAGGATGGGCTATTTTTAGAGGTCTTGATGAGTGATCAGTTTCAATAAAAATTTGTTTTCTCTTGTGTGTGTCTGTGTGTGGTGTGTCTGTGTGTGTGCCTGGGTGCAGATCTCCGACAGCCTTCAGACGACCTACGCTACATCACCACTGTGGCGGTTTCTCAGTTTGGGCTATGCCCTCATGTTGTGTCCCTTCATCATCGTCCTAGGGGGGATGTTTTTCCTGGCCACTGCGCTGTTTTTCCTTGATGACAGAGAGAAGGCAGAGAAACAGTAAGTGACTCAGACATTGTTTGAATAACTCACCATTATTTCGTTCATTATTTAGTCATTCATCCTTTGAATATTTAATAGTTGCTTGAGTTGTTCATCATCTGACTTTCTGAGGAAGGACTCCAAAAATCCAAATCACCTTAGTGCAAGAAGAAGAGGAAGAAACAGTAACATGGCGTTATTATATTTCATTTTGTTTTTTCTGGACAATGTTGTGCTCCTTTACCCTGATGCTGGGGTTTGACATGAGTCAGGGACAAGCTGCTCATTGCGATGCCAAGAAAGGTGCCAACCCTGCAAGACCCAGAAAGGACCCTGAACTAAGAAAAAGCCTTTGTCAGCGAAAAGAGCTCAAAAGCTGGTACAAGCTGTTCAAGCCATCAATTTGTTTAAGTGGTCTTTCTTAGACCCATACCAGCTTCCTTCCCTTCCGATTCACACATTCATATTTTCCTCTTACAAGTATTAAAGACCTGAACCAGCAGGAACAGTAGCTGGTCATGGCCTTAAAAGGCAAAAACAAACACACTCATCCTCCTCTGGATAGTGAGGCGCAACTTCTTGTTTCTTCCTGACTATTTTTTCCTACTTTTTTTTATCACGCTGACTTACTCCCCTGATGGCAGCGCTCTCAGAAATGACTTCCTTCCTGTTGAAGACAAACATTTTTAGACAGGATGGCAGTGTGATGTCTGACGTCTGCCTGCAGTCGCCTGGTCCTCACCCTGTGAATTTGTTTGATTTTTCCCACACTTAAACCATTCAGAGAGAGTTTTGAACAGCCTGAGCAGAAAAGAACGTTTTCCGTATCATCATAAGAAGTTTAGAAGAAAATTGAACTAGAGAAACTAATAATATTTTTTATCAATGGATTTTATGCATTCTACAATCTTTGGGTCAAGTTGTTCCTCCATGCATTTAAAACAGTTTTAAACAGGCCCTTTCAAAGAAATATATCCATGGATACTACTTCTGAACCATGCTGTGGTTTTAGTTGGGCTCGTTCCAGGAAATGAAATGGAAAAAAATACGGAACAATGACGGAAAGAGTAGCCACACTTTTGAAAGTGTGCCAGTAACAGATATTAGCCTGTGGTCCAAAAAATGGTTCAAACTATCTAACCACACTATTGCACATTGTGGGCAGATGGCACATGTTCACTCAAGCTACAACTAACCACAACCTCTTGACTTTTACACAACACTGTAGGGCAAAACCGATGATGCTGCAGATGTTGTTGTTTAAAGTACAGATTGGATATGATCCAGAATCTAGATCCTAAGTTCTCTAATAAGTTACTCTTTATGAAGGGTTTATAAGATTTAACTTAACATTGTTGTTCTTTTATCATTTATAAACTATGTTTCAATGCTTGATGCATCAGGTAACAACATTAAGTCATACTAACAGCCATTGTTAGTTACGTTTTATAAGGGACTACAAGATTGTAAGTTCTTTCAATATTTCAAGTATGTAAAATTGATTGTTGAATTAACCATTTTCATACATGAAGACTAGAGCTGTTCAGGAAAATGCATTGGCGTTCAATTTAAACATTGAATTAAAATACATTTCTTCTGTGATCCACTTCACAGAACAGACTTTTCTGCTGGCAAACTGGCAAAAAAGAGAGGAGTGCTTGAAAAGTTGTTTTTAAAGCAAACAGTGAACAAGACAGGATGCAAAAAGTATGCCCTGCATATCACTGTGGGCTTGGTCAAATGTTGCAAAAACTGACTTCCAGTAATCTTTCACTCAAAGACTTTCAACCGGACCATGTGATGATTATTATACCTGCTGATATCAATGCCTCATGTATCAGCAAATACATGTTATGAGCTGCAAACATGACACTTGCTCTCTATTAGAGTTGCAGTGAATTCTCCAGAAAATTAGCTGTTATATTTATATACCATCCCACCTGCTGATTTTATGAAGAAACTGGATGGAAAAACCTCTGCGAATCCTGCACACTTGTACATTCTGCACATGCTAAGCCTGCAAAATAATCTTTGGAACATTGCTAAAGTGAAGTGCACGTGTGAAAACAGCTGTAGTCCAGATCTTCTGCAGCTTATTTCCAGGTTCAGTTGCAGAATTCTTTCTGAAGACTAAAAAGGGAAAGTTATAACTAAATTAGTCTTTACTGAATTACGCGCAAGTATGTAAATGCACTATGCTCTATAGATGTGCACTAAACACTCCAGTAAGGAAAAAACTTAAACAGCAGCATCTGTTATGTAACAAGCTGCAAACAACACCTCAGGGAGCAAGAAAGATGGCAACAGTCGTGGTACAACCAGACTTGTTCCATGTCAGTAATATTTCTATATTGTATAAATCCTAAAAACCGCAATTGATAAATTCCCCTTGACGTTACAGAGAGCTACTTATCTTTTTTTTCTTTCTTTTTAGTGTGTCCCCAGAAACTCTGTGCTATTTATAAAAGGCAAGGAGCCGAACAAGTAACTCGCTGAAGCGCGTGTCTATTTCTAGCCTTCAAGACTGCTTTATTATTCCTAGGTTATTCGCTTTTTTTGGCTCTAGGGTTGCCATTTATAGCTCGGGTTCAGTGCGTGCCCACCACGCCATCCCCCTCACCCCCAAGCTTTCACACAGTCTACATTTACACTTAGAGATTTATGAGAGCAGAGCTGTCTCATCTGCCATGCCAGTGAGCTTTGACAGTGCTGATCCAGCGCGGGTCAGGGCAGGCTGAAGACTGCAGCCTGGAGGATGAGAGAAGCAGAAAGGGATGAAGTGTGATTGAAAGACAGAGGAAGACAGCCAGCATGTGATGGCTTAAATCAAGAAAAAGTGGTGGGAAAAGAAAGAACACACAGGAAGGGAGAGAACTCGGTGCTGCTTAAGGTTTTAAAAAAGATTCAGTGTCTTCTGAAATCCTAAAATGATTCTTCTCTCTTCAGGTTGAACCAGCTGGCAAGAACACCCTCTTCGGTCAAGGTATGACCAGGTAAATTGCCTTTCCTTTTAAAGACACTTAAAGACTAGTGCTTTTCGAATCAGCACTACTACAGACAATTTGAGAGGTTGATAACAGAGACATTAGCATTTAGAGAGCTCTCTTCTCATTACCTGGCAATCATTATGTGGAGGCCTCTTCATCAAATGGGTCGCAAGGTTTTTTTTTTCAGGACTTAAAAGACACTTTGACCTGAGGCCAGCTAAACCTTTATGACAGTGGAGGTGATAAACATGATGATACACAAATGATTGGTCTGTGAACCACTTCCCATCACTGTGTACCCAGGGAGGTTCAAGGCATTCTTAGAGTTGACCAACTATCTGGCATCTTACCAAGACCTAAGTGGCCTTTTTCTACTTCCTGCCTTTATCAGACTCATGCACAACCTCTGTGATTATTAACTCAAAAGGAAAAGAAACACAATAATTGGCAGGTCACCAGCCAGCTCTACATAGTAATACAATAGGGAGCTACTGTAGTGGCTACTAAAGAATAACAAGGATAAACTTTGACTCCTGATAAGAGGGACAAGGAATCTGTTGAGACTTATTTGTAAAGGTTATCGTACCTATTCAAAACGCCAAGGTTGTACACATTTCTTCACAACAACATCTGAGTTTATTGGACAAAATGCGTACACAGAGTGAAAAATGAGGTCGTTTGTGTGTTTACATCAGGCGTTAATTCACCACCTTCCAGTAATGTTCTCTTTGTGTCTTCAGAGTGAAGTGAGGAGGGCAAATGAGAGGAAAACAAGAGCGCTGTTTTTCCCCACATAATAACGTATTTCAAAGAAAGCACAGCCACAACCTCTGACAAATGTCTTCATCTGATTTTATATGATGAAATTGCACCAGCTTATGAAAACCAGGAAACTGAGGAATGTAGAAAAAGAAAAAGCAGACAGGATGAACCAAGTTCAGCACAGGAAGCAGTGTGATCATGTGCCAAATTTACAACTCCCTGTAGTATTTGAGACAAACGGCCGATTAGGGTGGAAAAATTGTGTGGAGGTGCAAAATCATGCAGGCCGAGGAGAGGAGAGGATGACCTCAGCATCTTGCTGACAAGATGAAAACCTTTGATCTGCCCTTCAATCATCAGTATCTATTCATTTTTCTCTGGTTCTTGTTTATTGATGTGTCCATTTTCTTTTTATTGTAAATGCTTCATCCCCTTTCAGGATCTTTTATGTATTCAATGTAATACACACAAAAAATAGAAAAATCAACTCCTTAGTGATCAGATAATACTTGGCTTTCATGTCTGCTGCACAGAACATAAGAATATTCCAGCAAACATTTAGTGCACTCAGTTTTTCACCAATTAGCAGAACAATTAAATGGTCGCAGTGATGTATTGGCAATTACCAGCAACTTTCAGCACTCTGCAAATGATTGATGCTTTGATGAAAGGGCAGCAATGGCTGCCTTGAAGGAAGGAAATTCAGCAAAATATGAAGGATGTCAAATTCAGCCGGGTCTCACAAGAAAATATGTAGCAAGTACATTTATACACATGTCCAAAAACCATTGTATCACCATGAAGGCACTGTCCCATCATAATTTTATTGATATCTCAATCTAACCAGGATTTTTTGTACCTCATGTCATCAAGTGAAAAGTTGTATGGTAACATTGGAACTCGGTTCTTGTGTGACAGCCTGCAGTGTAAAGCTTCCATCTGACCTCTCCTGTCTCTTTAAAACCATTTCTCAATATATGTTAGTTGGGCAAAATGGAAATTTATATATTTTCATGTGATGCAAAGTGCAGGGATGTCTTGATTTTTGAAGTGTAATCATTTTACTATTGTTTTAGTCTTAAATTAGTAACTAAATTTCCTTTCTAAAAAGTAAGGACATTTGTGCTTGGAGAATGCTGCATTGCAGTGTGTGTGTGCGTGTGTGTGGGTGAGGAAAACTCAGACATAAAATCAGTTGGCAGGTATATAAAGAAAATAAAAAAACAACTTTTATTAATAAAACAAAAGGTGCTGCAGTGGCAGAAAGTCCAGAAACAAATCCAAAGCAAAACAGGAACAAAACTACCCCTAAGCATTAAAACATGTAACAGAAACAAAAACAGGGATGTGGCAGAAAAAGGAAAATCACAACTAAATATACTGAGTCATGAAGGCAATAGAAACTTACTGAGACCTAATACAGGAAGAATAAACTATGACTCTATGTTACACCTTTCTAGTTTTAAATGGACTGAAAAATGCTCCAGCTTTGTCCTTTACTCAAAGTGGTGACATTACCATTGGCAGGGTGACACTAGTGTGCATAGCTAATGACAGGTGACATGAAAGGTTCCTGTTTGCCTGCCACTCATATCATGTTTGAGCAGCAGCCTGAGGCTTTCATCAGCTCTCTGTCGCTCACAGCAGCTCAAGCATTTTGTCCCCACTGTCAGAGGAGGGCTAATTATAGAGAACAGTGACTACAGCTTCATGAGGTCAGAGTTGGATGTGTCTGTGAACTGCTCCTTTCTATCTTGCAGAAATAAAACTCCCAGAGGTGCTCTGTGACAATTGATTTTCAACTAATTTGTCTCCAAAGATAATCCAATCAGTGTTGTGCAATATGTTTTCCCTTGAGTCTGACTTAAAGATCAATACAGTTCTCAGAACACCTGCTGTATGATGTCAAGTGTGCACTTCACACTTCACACACACACTGACCATTCAAGGTGCATAAAACTTCTATATGAAACCAGTGAAGAAGACAGGGTGGGGAGATAGAATAGGCAATTTAGTGCCACAGGGAAGCATTATGAAAGTTTGAGATTTTTTAGATAAAAAAATGTGAGTGAATGAGTGCAGTTAAATGGAGGAGAGAGAAGACACTGCTGTTGAATAAATGAGGATGAAGCGAGGCATTAATCGCTTAAGCTGTTATACATCTCCAGCTATTAATCTCCGGGGAAGCAATCCCAGACAGCGATCGGATACAGTAAGATCCAATTAACTTCTTCTGCAGCCTCTTCTGACCAGGTTCACCCCCCACCCCCCCCACCCCCCCCACCCCCCATCACACAATAACGTGAGGACATCCCCCGAGCTAGGGGCTGTCAAAACATCAGCAGGAGATCTGACTCAGAACTTCACACTCATTTATTCAGTAACCACAATCCCCATATTACACAGGAGGGAAATTCACATCACAAGGAAATAGTCTGTCCAAACTTTAACTATGAGAAGTGTTTATACAGCTGCAGGCGCATACTTTCCTGCTTTGCACTCTTATCATTCAACAAAAGCTCCAAGTCTTCAGTCAGCGGTGCTGAGTGGCTTCATAGTGCCGGGTTGGGCAGTAACCGCAGACCACACACACACATGCACACTCATATAGACCCCCATATGTGTAAATCTAAGCTCTGATGTGACCTACATAGCTTATAATGCATTCAGAAAGGCTATTAATTTTCAGATCTTCACGTTTAATAACGTGATGAACTCCTGAACCCATTTCCCAAGCCGTTCGAATGTATGTTTGTATCATCACAGGCGTGCTTAGTCATGATTTTCATCCATCTGGCCAAAAACCACTACAAGTTAATTTGATAACACTTTGTTTGGTTGCCAGACCAATTAGCGCTCCTGTTTGCTGGAGAAGCAAACCGTTTCCAAAGCAGCCCCAGTAAAGCTGTGAGGAGGCCGGCCCCTCTTGCACATATCAAAGCATCCACAAGCCTAATTATCTGTATTTGAACTGGCACTTAAACAATTTCATATCAAGTTTGGCTCGTGTGCAATTTGCAGAATTCACAGCAACAATTGACACTAATTATTGAGTTCATCCCAGAATGGATTGGATCAGTATACACTGAACCAAAACATATTGTTTTCAAAAAATCCACTAATCCTTCTGTTTAAGCTAATTACCTCTGTTGGGATGTTTCCCTGGACCACATCTGTGTGTCTTTGGGTCTGTGTGTGTTTAGACATTTGCTCAGAACATAACCGCTGAGCTTGCTGCACTAATCCTGTTGTAGCAGCAGTGGTAGCTTGTGTACTGAAGCATTCAGGGCAATGTAATGATAGACTACAACAAACAGCAGGATGCACCGGTCATCTCTCTCACATCCAGTCTGAAGAGATCACAACTATGGCACCGTGAGTGCTTAAGGGTCTAATCTCCAACTGGATTCTAGTTTTCCCTGTGGCGCCTCACTTTCCCCACATCTGAGCTTTGTTTATGTGAAGTTTAGCAGGAGAGATTTTTACACAGTCAGAGAACATAACTGTCCATTTATTTAGCTTTTCTTGTTATAGTCACTTCTTATAAAAACAAGATAGTGTGAGATTAGTTTGATTCAAAACAAAGAAAGCTACTATCTTCCTGCGGTTCGTTAAACCATTTCCTTCATTAATCTCTTTGCACATCAGCTGAAAATATATTTTTGACAATGAAACTGAGGCAGAATCACAGTATCATTAACATCTACTGTATTATGAAGCTCCATCTGGACACACAGCAGCTGTGTGTTGCTGTGGTTTACAGCTTGTGTGGTACAGACTGGGAAGATCAGCATTAAACAAACTGTTATGTGTCGGTATGTTGTGTGCGAGAAGATATTTAGGTCACAGGCTGGTCCTGGTGTGCAAGCGTTATCGGGGAAGGTCCTACCAGATGGCTCAGGAGCTTTCAACCTCAACATTAATTACATGAGAATGTCCTGCGGTGAGGCCAGACTCTGATGGCACCATCTCTACCCTTTTTTCCTCTCTCTCTTTTACTTAGGTGGCAAGCAAACAAGGAACCATCTGAAGATGCAACCAAACTGCACAAGGATGACAACACAGTGATAAAAAGCACGAGCAGCTTCTTCCAACCGCTCTCCTGTCCAGCTTCCTTTCATTGCCGCTGTGATCATCCACCTCTTCTTTGCTCCTGATTCTCTTCTTTTTTACACTTTGTGGAGGCTCCCCAGAACTGGAACGAGGGAGCGTCTTGCCCCTCCCCGAGCCGCCTCTAAAATCACAGGTCGGTGAGAAGCTGCTCAGCTGTGTGCTAGCCAGCCCTCTGACAACTAGTGCTCTCCTCACCTCGGTCTGTGACAATCCACTGAACCTTCCAGGGAGGAGCTGGGTTGGCATAGTCCCCCTGTGACCTCTCCGACTCCTGATGCCATACTACTGAATGCTGACCATGAACCTGCCATGTCTGTCTGCCTGCCTGCCTGTGTGTTCGACTGTATGTCTCTTGTGTGTCTGTCTGTCTCTTTCATCAGCTGTCAACCTGCACCAAGTGCCATAGCCTCATTACATTCCTTCTGACTTTGCACTGACCACCAACATCCCTCATGACTTCCTTGATGGCTATGTTTACATGCACACTACAGTTCAGAGCTTCATTAAGCTGCATTTTTATAATACATCGGTCATTATTGTCTCTCTTCATTCTGCTTGAAGCCTGTAATCAGATAAAAATGTGCTTCAAGAGGAGATTTGTTTATCTGATCAAGCATCCCTCCGGTAACATGACTAATAACAGATTCCTTTGCCCATCTTGATCACAGTATTAGCAGCAAAAACGTGGTTTACATGATGAATGCAGTATTTTCATCATTTGTTTTGCTGTGCATGTAAACATGGCGGTCAACCGAGAGCCAAATAAGTGTTACTGTTTAAAGGTCAGTGAATCAGCCTTAAGAACAGGAGCTTTCATATTTGCATTCTTTTCTTTTTTGACTCCTATATGTGTTTTCATTTTAGCTTTTAGCACTTAAATCAGTTTAAACACATCCAGTGGTTCTCAAACTGGGGGGCGGGTCCCCCTGGGTGGCCAGGGCATCATGACAAGGGTGGGATTGGGGAAATGGAGCAGAGGAACTCATGTTTTGACAACTCAGGCTCATACATATATATATATATATATATATATATATATATATATATATATATATATATATATATATATATATATACATATATGCGTAAAGATATTAGTAGACCACCTTGTTTTCTTCGATTTCTTGTTCATTTCATCAGGTACTAACTCCTGTGTGCATGATGTGACTAAAACATACAGAAAAAAATTAATTGAATGAATAAAAACACTGTTTTTGGAAGTACAATGCCATAGCTATTATCAAGAAAACCATAGAAAATGGCTCAAAATCAGCTCTTAATTAAACTCTTATGAGCTATTTTTGTTGTTATCATTATGTTTGTCTAAACAAATGTCCCTTTAGTTGTAGCAGGCATTAAAAATGACCATGAAATTGAAGAAAACGAGGGGTGGTCTAAAAAAAATTTCCGCAAGGTCACGGTAGAAAAAGTTTGAGAACCACTGGTGTAGACGGTGCAAAACCACACGACATAGGTGAGAGATTTCTGCACATTATTTTTCACAAGGATTCTTGTGAGTTTTCTTTTCTTTTTTTTCTTTTCGAGTGTGTGTGTGTGTGTGAGTAATGTTGATTTGAAACTGGAGGTTGCTGCCTATGACTGTTTCAGAAGGATGATGATGACGATGCAATTTGGGTGATTTAAAGTGGACACTGGATTTTATGTTTTGTAATTTATTATATACATGCTTTTCCCAAAAGAAAATGTCATGCTACTCTTGGTTGGTAAGGAGTGGCACCTGTGTTTTGTGTACATGAGAAGCAATATAAAAAGGAAAAAAAAAAGAAAGAAGAAACCAACCATTTCTTATCCACACTGCCTTATCGGTGAGCTGGATTTCCCTTTAAAGAGGGGGGAGCTCTCTGATGGTTGGTTTTGAATTCCTGGACACAAAAACTACCCACATGGAGACGGAGTCACTTTTAATGATGGATTCTGATCCGGTCCTCACTGCTTACAATAACAGGCATTGTGAAGAGAGACCTTTCCCTCATGCAACTGTTGCTATCTAATTTCATGCTGTGCAGAAAAGACCTTTGAAAAGAGCTGGGGATGCAGTCATCAGTTAATCAGCGATTAGAATCAAAACCCAAGACGGGATTAGGAAATTCTTCACCATCAGGTTAAGACTGATGGTGAGCTCTTATTGACAAGGAATCCGCCTCAGATGCCTCTACGGGCGATGAAAAGCAGTCCCCTGCTTAATACTTACACCAGAGAATGGCATAAAAACAAAAATTTGATGTAATCACTCTATGCATTCAGTAGAGTATAACACAGTTTTGTGATTATGCAAATTTACAGTCTCTGAAACCAGTGATGAAACCTGAAGCTGTCGTTTGTATATACAAAAGTGAACTCTGATGCTATTTTCCGAGCTACCGTGAAGGATCCCTCTTGTAAAATATTACCCTGTGAATTCAGTTTAACTGAAACCTTGATGCAAGCAATTGCCTCAAAGGTTTTGAAACTTGTGCGTAAAGGGAAAGAAAGCACTTTGCAGACCTCTAAGAAAATAGAAGGAGGAGGAGGATGGACTGAGCTTGGCAGAAGAGTAAAAGAAGACATTGTGGTAGTTCTCCTAGCAGTGATGTGTGAGCCATGACTCACTGGCTGTGTGGGGTGCCCTGTGGGCTGTGTCCTTGATGCCAGATCATTAGCTTTAGCTTCTCTCCAGCTGCGTGGAGTTCTCTGAATGTGATTGTGTTCAACCTTACGTGTTTACACACCTTCATCTTCTTAATGAACTAAGCTTCTTACCTTCCGTTTATCAATTTTCTGGTTTTTTAATGTTACCAAATGATTTTTTTTAAATGACTAAAATATATATATATATATATATATATATATATATATATATATATATATATATATATATAATATTCATATATAAATAGCTATATCACGCAGTAACTTTAATATATTGTAAATGATGGCTTGGATGCAATGTATTTATTTGTTTGTTACCTTAATGAAGAATAATCTATAAAGGGAAGTTTAAGGTTTGAATATACTACACTTTATTGTTGTTGGGTTTTAAAATGCCTCGTTGTTTCGAATCTTTTTGTATTGCGATGAAACAACAGAATACCTTTATACATCACTAAGACCCATCCTTTTTACTGTGATCATGAATTGGACCTTTCACACATATCCACACAAAAAGAAATGCAATGTGATGATTTGAACTCAGCCTACTGGTCTCATTGTAAGGATGCAACATGTTTGCGTTCATTTTTATAGCTCTTGTATGTTTTTCTCTTTTTTTGTTTCACACATCGATTCAAACCATTTTGCACACTTAAAGTTCAGGGATTTATTTGAACCATAGCTAAGCATCAACTTCAGAAGGTTTGTCACTTCATGCTCACAGTAAGTACTGACATCCAGTTGTCTACTGTCAGAAAATAGGGTGGCTCTGGTCAGATGGATCATGAACTGAGTTTCACTTTGCCAAAATTGAGCTGATTTAGCACCAGTCCTTTAGCCTGTTTATCAAGTTATTCTATGTTAATAATCACTTAAGTGATGTGTTGAGAATGTGCTATTTCTTGTCATACAAGAATCCTGTATAAAGAAACCTATTTCTGATATTGAGCAGAAAACAGAGGTTATTTTTATTTTTAGAGCAAGTCAGCAAAGAGAAACGTCAGAGAAATCAAATATTATTGTAGAAGTTAACTGTGACGCTCCCGTTGGGGGAGTAAATAGAAAATGTACATGTCTGTAAATCAAATAAACCTATTTAATCACTTCATACAGCTGTTTCGTCTCCATTTCTTCTCATTGCTCCACATACAAATGGATCCACGGTGTCTTCATTAGGAAACATTTCCCAGATCTGTTCAAAGAGTAAAGACAAGTCAAAGTGACTTTGACACAAATGCTGTGAGCTTATTTGGGCTTGAAAATATTGCATCTGCTAATACGAGACTTGGCTTAGTTGGAAAGGTTTTTGACACATGGAACTGGAGCGAATAGATCTGCAAACAGATTATATAAAAAGATTTCTTGAGAAATCCTCAGTACGTAAATGTGGGTGTAAAAGGCTACAGTGTATAATTGAAAGAAAATGTATGAAGGAAGTGATTTGAGTGTTGAATTACACCTATAAATAATGCAACTAATCTATTGTGAACATGATATCTCTTGGACTATTCTTTTATTTATTGGAAAGTTCAATAAAAGATCAGCTTCTGTAAGCAGCCAAGCCAGATCACAGTAATGTCTTAAAAGTCCATAAAAGATCTTTGAATTAGAAAACATTCATGAGATGGTCGATTTTTTGCTAATGTGGGATTAAATATAATTATATTTGATTATATAGCAATCATACAAATATCAGTTAGGATGCACTCGGCAAGACAATGCTGGACCACATCTGTATCTATTAGTAGAAGGTGCTGGACTGGCTTGCCTTTATCCAACAAGAAAATCTCCATTGTTGAAAGAGAAGGGAATACTAAGGACTGGAATGTAATGGACATGCAATTATGGACGTATAAGAAGTCATACAGAAGTTCTCTGAGACAGACGGGCGACTTGTCCAGGGTGTACCTGCCTCTCGCCTGATCATTGCTGGGATAGGCTCCAGCTTCCCCCCCGACCCTGAATTGGATTAAGCGGTACAGAAAATGAATGAATAAATGACAAGTTCTATTACACACTGTAAAACCCAATAAAAGATCAAATTATAAAAAGAAAAAATGATGGTGTCAAGATCAGTGACTGTAGGAGAAAGGTCAAGATCCATGAAAAACTGAAACAAGGAGTTGGACCCAAATGCTTGACTATGAGATATAAGGTAGACTAGTAAAACTAAACTGTGACTTCTTTATTCTAATAAACCAAAGACACTGCAAAAGTAGGATAATCCAGAAATTAAACTTAAAAAGAACAAACAAAACTCAAGTGGAAGCACAAGGCAGAAGGACAGACGGACTCACTGAAACAGGAATACAGAGACAAACAGCAATGGTGAAACAAGGACAATGATGTGGCAAAGAGCAAAGGAAAATGTACCGAGAGACTAATAACAAAGCAAGGAGCAGGTGTGGTAATAAGAAACTATGAATCAGGTGCAACTCAACAGAATACATCAAAGGATAAATATATGTGGAAACAAGAAAACAAAAACCCAGAAACGTGGTTCTGTTCCAACTTTGTAGACACATGTTGAGACCATCAAATTAAAAACAAGCTGATGTTTCTCATGAGATAGTAAAATGACTTTGAGCATAGATTTGTATGTTCTGTGGTGAATAATAGATGAGTTTATGAGATTTTTAAGTCATTGCATTGTGTAGTTATTTCTATTTCACAGCATGCTGACATATTTGGAATTAGATTTGTGGGATTAAGCAGAGGCCAGGGACTCTGAGATGGGCTCTCCCTTCTCTGGATGAGGTCACCAAAGTCCATAGTCCCTGGTAGATCCACCCAGAGTACGAACCTTGAATTCAGGTGGAGCAGTGTGGTTTTAATCCTGGTGTGGAACAGTGGATACGCTCTACACTCTGACCAGGGTCCTGAAGGGTGGATCAGGGTTTGCCCAACCGGTCTAAATGTTCTTTGTGGTCATCCGATCCCTGTATAGCCAGTGTCAGAGCTCAGTCCACATTGCTGAACCCAGGGTCAAAGTATAGCAGCTGCTCCTTCGCATAGAGAGCAGTCCCATGAGGTAATGCCTCCTTGATGGCTTCCTTGTGAGGCGTCCCACTGGGAAGAGGCTCTGCGGAAACCCAGCATAAGCTGGAGAGACTATGTTTCTCGGCTGGCCTGGTAATACTTTGGGATTCCCTGGATGTGCTGAAAGAGGTTGTCAAGGAAAGGGAAGTCTCGGCTTCTCTGCTTAAACTAATCTGACCTCGGATAAGGGGTAGAAGATTAATGAATGGATGGGTTGAGATATTATGTTGGTGTTTTCTTTGCAGTTGCTGTAGTTTAGAAAAATCCCACATATCTAATGGAAATAGGACACTCAGTGATTTACGGTTGTTCTGTGTACGTGTATGTGTACTATACATACTGGCATGTACCCATGATTACGTCAGTCAAATCCATAATTTTAAGCTGTTTTCTTTCTCTTCAATCATTCTGATTAACTTTACTGACCTTGTCATGAAGAGGTTCTGTTGATGTACCTCATCTGCTCTACTGAAGTGAACATACACAAGGACGAGTCAGGTCAAAGGTATTCCAACTATTTCATTTAGAAATGAACTCTACTTTTGGGAACCAGATCCCATTTAGTTCCTCCTGTGCTCGTCTTTGCAGAGGCTTACAAAGACTCGATTTTATCGCAAAGAGAGAAGTCAGGAGTTGATCCATGAATGAACTACTGTATTGTCCGGGTTCACTCGGGCAGACCTGTGTGAGGCTCACTTTGTAAAGTAATCTTGTAGTCCCCAGAGTGGTTTACAGACGCACTGACACATTACAGACACAAGGCTCCATCCATGTTGTGGATGCAGTCTAAAGAAAAAAACCTAATATTTACCCTCACAGGAAGTAAGGAAGTCCTTACCTAAAGGCTCTCTCTGTACCAAAGTTTCTTTAGTAAGAAAAGTAAGCTAACATATCAGTTATTAGCGCTAATGGACATGTCTATGACAAGGAAGCAGAAAAACAAAGTACACACTGCCTCTGTGACAAAAGACTTGAGATGGTACTGAGGTCTTTCATTAGACAGAGCTGCCCTCAAACAGACTCCACCTTATCTGACATGTCTTCAGATTGAAGGGGAGGATGATTATAAAGGAGTCAGAGGAATGAGGATTAGTGTTTGGTTGGTGAACAGCCCAGATGGAACCAACACCCTTTCCCACAGTCAGACAAATATGTACCCCAATGTGAGATGCTCCAATCTAAAAGTCAACACACCTAGTCATGCAGCAGGCAGGAAACACTGGGGCGTAGACAGGAAAAGGGGAGCCATTCTAGCAAAGCACTGGAATTTCCATTTGCACTTTGCCACTTAAACTCACAGAGGACAAGCTTTATTCAACACCCAGAGTAAATTATGTCGAAAAACAGCCGTTGGAGGATGTGAAACTTTAAAATGTCAGCTTGTTCTGAGTTTCAAAGCAGTATTGTTCAGGTCATCCTCTTTTTTTAATGTGAGCATGCTATTTCAGGGCACACTGCTCTGCTGATTCAAAATGTATTCAGCTGAAGAAGTCTTTTCCGTTGATTTAAATCAGAATGTAACAGTTTATAGTTTTACATTGAAGCAAATTCCTGTCTTTAAATGTGTTCCTGTTCAGTTAAAGATAGATTTTATGGAAAAAATCAAGTTTGACTTATCTGGAACATCTGGGTTACAGTATAGGCTCTTTTTCTCAAATACCACAAAACATTAATCATGAGGGAGACAATCATGAGACAATGTAACAATAGCCCAGTATGTATAGACAGATTATAGATCCCCAGCTAATTAGGAGAATGAATAGTCTGAACTTAAAAAAGGATGAAATAGTTCTGAGCATAAATCAGATGTAAAACTGGCTCATGTTGGCAGCAACTCATTACAGAATTAGAACACAATAGATTTATGTTGCTGCAACAAACACAATTATATGTGACGGCTTTTCATGGTAAGGCATGGAAATAACCGTCAACAATTACAGCTCATGGCTTCCCTGAGGGAATATCTTCATTTAAAGAGGTGTAACAGGTTTGGTTTATATCTTTCATAGTTCCCAAAATAAATTTGCCTGACTGAGCTCGATGCAGTGACAGAAGATCCAAAAAAGACATTATTATAATCAGACTTGTTGATGCTGTTTCACCACCTGAGCAAATGAAGGTTGGAGTAAAAGGGGATTTTCAGACAGAACATATGTAACATCTCACAATTTTCACCATCACACCTCCACTCTGGATGTCTCACCTCTCCTTGTTGACACCCACCAACTTTTGCGGCCCACCTCACACCTAACACAGTCATCTTCACTAAAGCAAGAGCAGCAAATACTAATAGATATATTGTCTGTATTTGGATGCAGCATTTGAGACATTTGTCATCTTAAGTCTTTTTCATGTAAATCAGTTTTGTCTGTCTATGTGGGAAAGATTTTTATCCAGCATGTGATGTTTGTATTATGCGAGAATAAAACATGCATGACAACAGCAAAGCCTCCTGTGCACACTGCACCACGTGAAGACAAAGATACAAACTGACAAGCAAGTCGTGCACTGGCTCAAGCGGCACATTTTTCTTTAAACAAACAGGATTGAACTTGAGTAGATGGAGCAAAGTAACAGATAATGAAGAACTACAAATGACTCTCCGGGTCGTTGAGGCAGAGGCAGAGGCAGAGATGAGCTCGAGTTTTGTCAGAAGAAAAATGACAATAAGGCAAACAGACAAACCCAAATGAGACAGAAACATGTGAATAGCTGAAGGGGAAATAATTACAACCCCATTAAAAATAAACAACAAACAAGGACAAACAGGATCTCATAATCACATAATTTGTCCCCAATAGTACATAAACAACACGTTAGATGTTGAAACTGAAGCATTTTACAATTTCTTAGAAAACGTAAGCTCTTTGTAAATTTAATGGCGGCAACACAGACTGATGTTTACCACTGTGTAGCATCCCTTCTTCTTTTCACTGTCTGTGAAGATCTGGGAAGCAAGGAGACCAGTTCCTGGAGTCTTAGGAGAGGAACGTCCCATTTTCTGTTCAGCATTGTGTCCCTGATATATGCTAGGCCTTCCCTGAAAGAGACATTGTCTGGATGGGAAATGTTGCTTTAAAATCCCTATGCACTTTTCAGCATAGATGGAAATATGTAATAACTTCCCACGCCACAGGCATTAGTACAACCCCATGTCAGAGATGCAGGCTTTGGACCTATCTGCCTAATCTCTGTCCTCAGTCTCCTCAGTCTCCTCAGCTCCTCGCATCCATGGTTTCCAAAAAAAAAAAGTTAATTTTATTTAATCTGTGCACAGATCCAATTTCCCTCAGACCATTTTAAATGATCTTTGGTCCAGAGAAGAGAGCATATCTGGATTGTGCTCACATATGGCTTTTCTTTACATCATAGAGCTTTAACCAGCTTATGGATTGCACAGCAAACTGTGTTCACAGACAGTGAGTTCTGGAAACGTTCCTGAGCCCATGTATTGATTTCCATGAGAAAATCTTTTAAGGTGGTGCAACCTGAGGGCCTGAAGATCACAAGCACCCATTTTTTTTTATCTACAGTCTTGTCTGATGCGCAGAGGACATTCATCCTTATTCTCTGCATCCTTTGAAAGCATCATACACAGTAAACAGCGGGATCTTCAAAGTCTTAGCAATTCTATGTTGAGGAACATTTTTTCTGAAATTGTTCCACTACTTTTAAACGCTGTTTGTCTCAGGTTGGTGAACCTTTGCCCATCTTTACAAATGATAAAATGTCCCAGTTTAAACATCTGATATGTTGTTTATGTTCTGTTGGGAATGAAATATGGGTTCATGAGATTTGGAAATCATCGCTTTCTGTTTTTATTAACAATGGCCCAACTACTTGGGAATCGGGGTTGCATATTGCAGCGTTTTAACAATATCTACACCCTAAATTAAGAATATCTCATATAAAATGTCCTGTAAAACAAATTTTTCATGGTTTAATTTTGTTGTCATTTTTGGGCAACAGTTCTTTTTCTGTGTTTTGCTGTGGCTGTCTTTATGTAAATATCATTTGAAATACTTTAGCGTCTTGTTTACTGGTTGTATAAAGTGAGAAATGCAGACAGAATTAAACAAACCAGCTTATCACATGGTATGTCCTGAATGGCTAAAGTTTAACTTTCCACAGGAAGGTAAATAGTGTTCCAGATAACATCTGTATAAATGGAAGAAGCAACATTTTAACAGATGGGAAAGTTGAGTTTTATCTCTCCTGAAACACAAATAAACAGCGTTAAACACCCATTTGTCTTTTATTGGATTTCATTGTCTATCTAACATAACATTTATGTTACATAATCAAAACTAAAGCAAAGTGAGATTGAAGCTATGCCAGATTCAGTTTGTTTTGAGCTTAATGCTAACGTAAGTATGAAAAGTGCCCAATGCTTAGCTGACTGTTGACTGTGCTCACTGCATTAGTAGTCAGATGTTTTTGATGAAGTTGATATCACCTCTGGACAAAGTTAACATTTGTCTTGTAGCGATTGACAAGGGTTTGTCATCATCTTGATCATGTTAATATATCAGTCTAGTAGGATACAGCATCTCAGCCGTATCTTACAAAAGCTAATAGAATCCACGCAACAAAATAATGAAATATGTATTTGATTCATTATGCACAAGATTTGTTCCATACTTTGAACAACTATGAAATGTTCCTTCATTCCCTCGTCTCCTGAGATGCCCTTCTTTGAAAAATCATGTGGGAATGGATGTTCAGCCACGAGAAGCCAATGAACCTCCAGCTGTCAGATTCTGCACAAATGTATGTGCTACAAAATCACTAAAAGAGCTGACACATGTTCCAAAGCAAGCATGAGATGCCCTCCTGCTCTCTGCTGTCTGTCCATGTGGAATGAATACAAGATGTGCTTCATGCTGGGATGAGCAACGTCAATGAAGGGAGCCAACTTGAACACTTGAAGAAGACACGAATAGCGGGTAATGATCAGGCCATGCTCTCATTGAATCTACAGTACTAGAAGATGTCATTATCCTTCAGCCAGTTTTACAGGAATAATCACTCCTCATCGGGCTTTGAGGCTGTGGCTTCATTTAAAACTGTTCCAGTGAGGTCCCCAAAGCGATGAGGGATTAATTTGATTTGCATGCTTACTAACGAGGATGTAATAGAAATTGACAGTAGCATAGTGTTACCTTAATGTGCTTGTTAATGTGTTGCTGTGGGTTCAGTGTCGAGGGTGAAGCAAGTCTGAGTTATAAACACTGGAGTTTTCTGAATTAAACATGAGCTTATGCCTGAGTTGGCAAAGACTGAATGATGTTGCTTGATTTTAGTTGCTATTTTTGGCTCAAATGCTTCCATATTTAGAAATGATGTTTCCACTGCAGCATAAGCTGATTCAGAGAACTCTCCAAAGGCTAGTTACGCATGGCCATGTGTGTGTGTGGATGGTAACATCTGCATTCATGTGTTCCACACGGGAAGAAGAGGCACGGAAGCAGCTTTGTGAATGGTTTGAGAGTACAGTGCAGCACACAGGCAGAAGCAGTGAATGGCAATGGAGCCATGAATGAAAGCAAAAGGGGAAGTAGCATGATGTACAGTATGTACACACACACGCATCCACACACAACAAATAGTCATCACTTTCAAGAGATCTTTTCAAGCTGTACGCACCCACAAAATACAAACAAAGCAATAAATGCATGTGTGCAACTGGTTTTCAACCAAAGTGCCAGATCACACGTGAGTTAGTTTCAGCATTTCTCACATTTTATTGTTGAATTATTCAAGAGCTCTTCCAAAAATCTTTTAAATAAATTATTCTAAGGTATTATGTTTGTACTGTGAACAGGGCCTGGAAAAATTGTTCACCCCATGGGCATTTTTCTATTTTTGTTTTAAAACTTTATATTAAAATGCATTAAAGTGTTAAACACTTATGGCGCTTTCCAGCACAAATAAGCACCCCATAAAATGTCAATACTTAACAGAGCCCTATTTTTACAGCATGTCTGAAGTTAGTTTTGATCTTTCATCAAATCAAAACTGTTCAAATGTTTAGCTGGATGGGATTCTCTGGTGAACTTTAAGCTGTGCTACAGATTCTCATTTGGATTGAGCTCTGGACTTTGACCAGGTCATTCCAACAAACATTGACTGTTGTGGTTTGGTACGGGAGGCAGGATCCAAAAAGGAGAGACAAAAAAAAAAAAGTCAGGTGCAAAACATGCATTTCAACCCGACCCAACAAAATTATTGGCTAGTTGATTTATCTAGAAGCTATAGGCTAGTCAGGTGAGTAAACAAGTGAGTGTGTGTTTTAAACAACACTAACAACCCCAGGGGAAAAGCAAGCGTATAATGCCAATTGTGAATGTTTTCGTTCAAGTCTTTCTAATAAACCATTTTTTCTGCCTGCAACATCATATTTAAACATATTTAATCATGCTTTTATCCTAAAAACTAGATAAACAACTCATGTTGCTTCCCTCTCACACTACCAGAAAAAACAAGAAGCATGAGAAATTATTCTTGATGACAGGGATTTCATACAGTCAGAAAATAATGAATTTAATGTGATTTTATATACGAACGGGGCTTTGCCAAAAGGGTTCACTTCAAATTTTTAAAGTCACATAAAATGAGGTATGGCATGTCGTGGTTTATCCCTGAATTTCCTTTGCATGATTGTGCCATTTAACCCTGTTTTTCTGTAACAGAAGAAAATACACAGTCGCTCTCATCAGTGAAAGAAAATAGTCTGATGCACTTCCAGTGACCTCATTCTCCGATTTTACCACAGGAACCACATGCTCTTCTTTTGTGCATATAGCAGTTAGGGGAAAAAAAGAAAGGATGAAGATTTATTTTTTCTTGGAAACCTCAGGAAATTGACTCAAATTTTGTCCATTCGGAAACGCCACATTCCAAACGGTGCTTAAACACTGAAATCCTATTTAAAGAGAATGACATCAGCAAGAAAATGTGGAGAGACAGACAATAATAAATACAGAAGGGGCGGATAGAAGCCGTGTGAAAGCAGGTGATACTAATTCATGTGAGTTTTGTTAAGTTTCCAGTGTTTTTGGTGTTGAGAGCACTTTTGACTTCCTGGTGCTCGCTTTAACATGCTTGTCATATCTGCTATAAGAAGCAGACATGTTTGAGAACCGCTCGCGTCCAGTATCAAGTCAAGAGATGAAAGATAAAGAGAGCAGAGAAAGGAATTAATCAATGTTCAGGCCTTCCTTGTTTATAGATGTATGGATCTAAATAGATGTATTCCTCCATTGTGCTTTTACAGATGTGCAAGCTAGCCCCATTATGTGCAGGAACGTGCCCCCATCCAATCACTAATGCTGGCTTTTGAGCTGTGTGCTGATGACAAGTTGAAAGATTGGTCTGCTAATGAGAGTTGAGCAACTTTTAAGTTGGATTAGTAGATGCAGCGTTGAACTTTACTCACTAACAATGATTTTCAGATGTGTTCATGAGCCCACACAGTGAGTTTCATAAATAATTACATCTGTTTAAAATATTGGTCTTCAGTGTTGTCTCACACACAGATTTCTTTCGCTTTTCAGTATCTTTTAATAACATGACGTAGCTGTTGAAATCTCTCCGTTTTGCATGGTTTACATTAAGAAACATTATTCTTAAAGTGCGGAACAATTTCGTCCATCCGTCCATTTCCTGATGTTAAATGAGAACGTTTATTGTCTTCTTTTTTGTTAATTTTCTTGTATATGCAACAACTCATAATGACATGAAATAATACAATTCTCCATGTTTGACTGCAGTAATGCAGCAGTAGCAGTTTCAGAGGGAATTTCATCACGTTTAAGAAACAGATTGTTCGGTGAATCGATCAACTAATCGCAGCTTTTCCTGGCAATAATTCCAATCAGACGAATTGATCAACAAGTCAATTTCTTTCCTGAGTTATGGTATTCTATTTGGTATGGCCACATTTAGCTAATGACATTAATATGGAAAGGGTCATTAGACTATGAGAGTGTCCACTGACCCTTGACACAGTCGATGGTGCAGAAAGCTCTCGTCAGTCATTATGACCCAGATGAAAATCATCAGGTCATGTTCTTCGCTGAGTTCTGTCTTACAGAAAGAAACAGCATTGGCGTTTGAGAATAAATGCAGCTATAAAGAGATATAGGGGTATGATTGCATGATGAGGTCATTTGCAAAGTGCTAGCATGGCTTGTCCATGACAGACTAAAAACAAAGGTCATCCAGATCTGCGCAGCAGGCAAATGGCACAACATGTTAGTATGCTGTGCAGCTTGCAGTCTGTGGACAGTGTGTAGACAAAGAATGGGAGCCTGTCCAAGAAAACCTGCTCCCACCCAGAGGGGCTGAGCTGGATGTGATTTGAATTCACACTGACACTGAAGAAAAATAAATGTCACTCATTTAAATGTATTCAAATTAATTTTGAATGGCCGTAAGACAGGGGTTCATCACAAAAGCTGATGCATATTTGAACCGTTTTACATACACATAGCTGAAGCATCGTGAAGTTTACGCCAATTTACACCCAGCCAGTGAATCCATCAGATGCAGAAGTAAACACCAGCCAACAGCCTTGTGGCTGAAGATGAAGGTTTACTGGACACAAGCAGCAGGACCACCTACTAAGTTTTAAATATTCATGATCATGTTCAAGATAAGCTGCACTGCTCTTAAACTGTACGCAGGTTCATCTACTAAAGAAGGCTGCATTAACATTCAAATATTAAACTCAAATTTCAATAGAATTCCCAATTGAAGTGTGCAAATGTGTCACTGTCATTACTTCGAGCTTAGCAACTCCAGTGTGACCAGAGATCAGTCATTTACATTTTTGAGAATTCATTGGTAACATTCTGATGAATCACAAACATGGGAGATGATGAGGTCATGTAATTATTTAAGTGCGCACACACACAAAAAAAACAAAAAACAAAAGCACATTTGCTTCAAAGATTGGCAGCGCCTACTTACAGTGTGAAAAATTCAGGTGCAGTTATGAGTTATTGTAAATGATTTGTCAAGCAGGCATTTTAAGGATGTGTGTAGTAACTGCTCCCACAGCAGTTTGCTCAGTGTGCCGTTTGGTCATTGAAGTGTTCAATGAAGAACTTAGACCGCCACCTTGTGGTAGCAAATTAATAATATGGTTCCTTTATGTGACAGTACAATAAAAAGGGTTTTTGATTACATTAAATAATAAAAAAGGGTTCAATGTAAAAATAGATTACTGACTAAACTTTTCATCCAATTACTGTTCAGATTATTGATACCTGCTTTATCTTACATTCAGTTACTCATATAGCCCAGAAGCATTCACCACTAGAGTGGTTACAGTTTGTGTAATAGAAAGCATCTCTAGTAAGCTGCATTTCATATTAATTAAACTCAAATTAAACTAAATGTGTTGCGTGAGTCGTGCGATATTAAAATAAACCTTCTCTCCAAGAAAGATTCTGTTTTAATAGATCAGAAACAGATGCATAAAATGAGAAAATCTGAGAAGGATTATAAAAACCCATTTATTTTCAAACAATAAACCACATAAAGATGAGTGAAAAAGGCAAAATGCTTAAGGAACAACTATTCCTGCCACAAGGCCTCAAAGATGAACAGATTTGTCATCAATTCAGAAGTAAGTCAAATTTGAGAACAAATACTTGAAGTTATTGATCAACTAAAAGGTGAACGGAAAGGGGAAAAATGTTAAAATTTGAAGCATTAAATACATATGAGCTTTATCTTCAATGTTGGAATTCAAATGTAGATATAATCCAGTTCTGAATCGACTCCAAATGCAGGTGAGGAGAACAAAACACTTCACAGAGTAGCAAAAACAAAGCAAAGAAGTCATCTTCACTATGAGGTATCCATGGAAGCCGTTTCTGAAACAACACAATAAACATACATTAGTTTATTCATAAATGTAAAGTCAAAGGTGTATTGTTTGCTTTATATCTATCTATCTATCTATCTATCTATCTATAGATATCCTTTTTTGTTTTTTGCAACAAGACCTTTTGATAAATATTCTAAAATAGGAAAGTAGAGACTACAAAGCCAGCTCTGGTGGAATAAATGCATTTTTATATTATTTACGCATCATTTTCTTCCATATTTCTTCTCGTTTTGATCTGAAGCAACAGGTCGACAGAACAATGCAGTGCAGTTTTAATAAGAATATTTAATGTCAATGTTTTCTGAATGACTGGGTGATTAAAGCAACTTAAATTGGTTAAGAGTCAGATTTGGCATGTTGATGTTTTGTTTTCAGCATCCGTGTTGAATTTTGGGAAACAGAGCAGAGAAATTCTGAAACTGCAAGATAAACATACGGGATGACCAGTGAACTCACGTGTTTCATTAAAGAGGAAAGAATCCTGACATTCCTTCATGTACTCAGAGGATCTGGCCTCATCCAGGAACAGAGAGTAAACCCTTTTAATGTCCTCAACCTGCACTTCTGTCCCCTGGAAAAGCCATAAGATGCAAATCACACACCCACCAAAGCAAATCAAGACCAAACCACAAAAAAAAAAAACATTCAAAAGCTTTTCCAAAAATAGCATGTATCATAATGGTGATGACTTTAAGTCTGCTTGCTCACGCTGAACCTACCTTGCGTTTCCGGCACACAAGTCCTGCAGTGCTGATCAGCTGGATGGCGTAACGAAGTGATGTCTCCATGCCGATGCGAGTGAGGACAGTGTGTGCTTCCTCACTCAGCTCCACGTCCTCCTCCTCACACCTGAAATATAAAGTTGCAGATTTTACTTCCCCTCTACGATGCTGGAGAGGTGGACGCAAAGCTTACTGGATGACGGTGGATGCAAATTCTCACCGGATCTTGAGGATCTGCCTCGTCTCTTTTTCGGTGTAAGGGGAGGTGGCGATGATGAGCAGGCGATCCAGCAGGTCGATAGGGATGCCATGAGGACTCTGATAGTTTGTGCCACGGATTCTGCATGAGAAAAAAAGAGTTTCATTAATCCTAGAAGACTTTTGTAAAAGAATTTGTAAATATACATTTTATACCACGGGGGGGGGGGGGTGTATCTGCAGTGATTCTTTTGTCACTGAATGTGCATAAACAGTACCGAGTGATGCCTCTGTTGGTCGCCATAATAAGAACTGGGGACAGGTCAGTCTCCAGGGCACGGTTCAGGAAGGAAAAGCACTCCATATCCAGCATATGGACTTCATCAATAAATAACACCTGGAACCAAAGACATGAAAAATTTACCACAAACAGATTGAGAACTAACTTAAGAAGATGAATGAACACTTAGACTTACCCCAGGAATAATCTCTGCCTTGCCTTCTTCCCTCCACTCACCCACTTTGGCATTAATCTGTTCACGGACTTCGGACTTAATTTCTCCGGTGTCTCCAGAGAAAAGAGCCAGAAAGCCTTGTGTGCGGCTGTTAATGACGTCAATCTCATGGAGGGACACTGTATGTACCACCTCCTTCCTCTTCTGTAGCTCTCCCTCAGGACACTGGACAAACTGGGTCTATGAGAACAGAAAAAAATAAATTAGAAATAGAAGCTTTAAGCTAATGGATTTCCCCTCCCTAGACTAATGGCTAGAGGAAAACGGCTACTGAGTGAAAGTGGCTAGGATGACGAAATCCTTTTGCAATCAGGCCATCAATCAGTGATCAGGAGCGCCAGTAAACATCCACCACCCTTGTTTTTCGGTGTGTAGTGCACAGTTGGTAATGTTAAACCCTGTTAGTGTCGGGTCTGTCAGTGAGAGCGCTTACTCTGATTGGCTGCTGAGTGAAGCGAGAGGGGGAGAGGGGATGTTACAATGACATCAGAATGATTAAGTCAACATATTGCATATAATTTCTTTTCAATTTCTCATTCATCATCTTCATATCTCCAAAAAATACACTTTCCACAACAACACAACCAGTTTTAGAGAAGAATCTTAAGACAAACTAAGCAGCGATCAGCCCTACATGATGTTACGGAAATACACAAAGCAAAAACTGCTACTTTCTTTACGTTTTTGTTCATGTGGTTTTGCAGTTTCTTTTCACATGTGACACCCGCTGCAAGAAGTAGAGTAATGTCCTCCTTGCAAGCACAGAGCATACTCAATACATCATCCTTAAAAATGTGCTGTGGCTCACGACTCGGCTGCAACAGTTAGACTTTAGTGAAGTGACATCATACCTGAGCTCCCATGGCATCATAATCTCTGGCTCTGGTGAAGGAGCGTCCCAATTTGCTGATTTTCCCTGTGGCTTTGTCGATGGTGATAACATCTCTGAGATAGACAGACATATAAATAGATAGATGAATAGACAATTACTATGACTTGCCAGGGTAAAATGTTATAGTATTTAAAGATTAATAAACAAAAGAAGAATTTACCCAGCTTGAACCTTCTCTTTACTGAGACTTTCAATCATTTTGTTGCCCAAGTCATATATTGTCTCCATCTCTGTAGTCTTTAAAGTCAGCTTGCCCACCTTTGCACCCTGGTTGAAAGCATCATATTTTCAGTTACTACACACCTTAAGCGATTCATGATCATTGTATGAACTGGAGTCCTTCTGCATTGTAATGAACAACGACTTCTAGCATCATCAATGGTATTTGTATTCTAATATTTTCTGAAGCAGGCATACAGAAAGTATATGAGATGGTAAATAACAAGCATATCTGTAATCGAACAGACAAAGCAGCTCACCGTTCCAGTGGCTGGTCTGTCTATTTGTATTTCCACAACCTCTCCTTCAATTATCTCTGTCTCCTCTCTGAAAATACAGAACCAACATATTGAAAAGCAACTCATTTCAAGCAAAAAAAGAATTACAAAGCACAATAGTCATGTCTTCTCACTCACTTGATCCTCACTCCAATGGCTTTTCTAAAAGCTTGGCTTAGTGCCTCAGTTTTGCTCATCTCCAGGGAGAAGATTTCACTTCCAGCCAGTGCTGTAAAGGGTGTATCAGGGCCAAGAGACTGTGCGATACCTGCATTAGAAACAAAGCCAATTTGTCAGGAACAGAGAGCAGGAACTTTAGTTAACTTAAGCCGATTACATCAACGCAAGGAGACAATATCACTTCCAGTCAAGGAAAACGGTGTGCTTTGGAAAAACTCTCGTTCTTACCCATTGCAATGGCAGTCTTTCCTGTGCCAGGCTGTCCAGCAATCAGCACTGCCCTGCCAGCAATGTGGCCATCTTTGATCATCTCCAAGATGACTCCTGCTGCTCGGCGGGAGGCCAGCTGGCCAACCATCCCCTGAGACACCTACAGATGAACAGGAACAGGCCTCCTTAAGCCCAAACATATTCATGCACATCTGTACTTCTGACATACTGAAGAACTGCCTATAATAATGTTTTAATCCAATCCACACACTTGTTTATTCTTGCAGATCTTATTCTAAATTTATCAATCCGGAAAACATGGTCACATGTAGCATAATTTATGAGTTAGTCCCAAACAGCAGAAGTACATGCAATTCTTTTTAAAATTGAGCTGCAGAAAATATAAGGAGTGGGGGAAAAACCTTTTGCAAACTCTGTTTGATCTGATTTTTTTTTTTTAATAAAACAAACAAATAAATTAATCTATGCTCATTGCTTTATTAAAAGCCAATATATCTTTACACAGTCCTCTTTAACTCCAGAGGTACTTGAGGGAGTAAGGAAAAAAATCCCTCAGCTATAGATCCATAAAGCTACAAACAAATAAAATAAGTAACACTGCTCATCTGGTTATAGTAGCAGAAGCAGCCTACCCCAGCAGGGCAGCAGTGTTACCCCAAAAAAGGGAGTCGTCAAAGAACAGAACGAAGACTTTAAGGTGTTCATTTGACCCATAAACTACTCAGATATAAATCTATTGGATTCTGATGGCATCCATGGGGAGCAAAATCAACCTACAAAGAGCCCACCCTAAAACTGACAGGTCAGAAAGGACCTATCGCTAATGTCCAAGCACCAGACACTTCAAGACAGCCTCAAGTGTTATTTTTTCATGCATTTATTCATCAGAATTGTTTTGGCAGCATGAGGCAGCCCTTCTAAATATTGAGCAAGTGGGTGTAATGTTATGTTACAGTTGATCACTGCAGACTTGAAGGCTTAACACTACCTGTCGTGGTTCCAAAGCATCATCCAAACCAAGGCCACGAATGTGAGAATGGGCCCCTAAACAGAAGGAAAAAATAAAAAGGTACCATCAACCACATTTGGAGGAGAAAATAAAGACCAGGCACACATCAATGTATACCATGTTTACCACACAACATTAACTATTTGAATTAGGGTCCCAGTAAAAAATAGATTCCTACCAATTCTCTCAATCCGTGTAATGTCACGAACCTCTGGAACCTTTGTAGTCGCCATCTGTATCAAGTTAAAAAGACAAAGCAGAAATATCCACCATATAAACACCACAGCTGGTTAAAAAAAATCCCTTTAACGGCCCTTAATGGCCAAGTAGAAAAACTTGTCTTTAAAAAGAAAAAAATAATTGCGTCCGTCTACGGACTGTCCCAAAACAAGGTTTCAAATGCCTGCATCAAATTTAGGTTTATCTTGGCATCTCTCTTTTATTTGTTGGACATATATCCATCAGTCGTTGTGGTACTTCAGATCACAACACACAACGGAAATACTACAAAAAAAAAAAACCACTGCATCCCTTTGCTGAAAACTTCACAAAAAGCTGGTTAGGTTGTTGGCTTGTTGACGTTGACATGTAAAAGAAGCCTGTTCTGGCCAGCGGTTGTCATGGTGACAGATGTAACGCATGGCACAACACAAAGTAGAGGAGTAATAATATTGCGTTAGCACCATCCTATAGCTGTTCTTTTTCCTTTAAAAAACAACATTTATGTATCATAATATTATACGACCTCGCGTGCCACTGAAATAAGTTTTAGAATTATGGCATAGTCAAGCTACAAGCATTTCCTGCTTTAAACCGTCAAAGCGGAACGAAAATAACTCAATTTTGTGCTAACACAAGCTAACGTAGTGTTAGCGAATTAGCTAGCTCCATTGATAGCGGTATTTAGTTATTAACCACCGCAAAACCCCGATATAACGTGGTCACGCACATTTGAATAAAATTAACTTAACTTGCTAAACGCCTGCAGTATCACCGGTGTGGAAGTCTTTTAAATCTGAAATACTTATCATATCGATTGGAAGCGTGCATACTCACCTACACAACCACACTTCAGAAAATGTGAGAACACGGCGCTTCTTTCTGAAAGTGCACCGAGTAAATGTCTCCGAAGAGAAACAAGACACGGGGCCTGTCCGAGAGCGTGGCATTGTCTTTGACTGCCACCCACAGAATCGGTGGTAAACAACAACCAATGAAGCACAGAAGCCTAGCTGAATACAACACGTGTTAAAATGCTTGTGATCATGGTAGGTACAAAATTTTGAACTATAAGTTTCTATTATATGTATATCTTTGTATATTTTATCATATGAACTATTATGCTCTGGGATTAAACCATCACTGTGGCACTATGGCATGTTATATATTAAATGATTTTTTTTATTTTTTAATACATCAAAATAATTAGAAATTAATTAGATAAATCTGATAATTAGACAAATGTAATATGTTTTGTTGTGATATCCTCATACGCACCTGCAGCAGACATACGGTATGTAATTGTAATAAGTCACAGTATAAACCTTTTTGTATTTTTGCTACCTTTGCTGAAAGATGTCAACAGATTGTTCTGAAATTATCTTGAACTATTTAGTTTATCTGTAATCTAATTACAAATTATTTTGATGTAATGTAAGTCTTTGTTTCTTTCTTTCTTTGTTAAAAAAAAATCTGACTCTATGATCCTGATTGACCCTGGGTATTACAAACAAATATGCACATATAAAGAAAGGTTGAAAATGTTGTTTAGGGAGGTAGACTTTCTCACATAGACAATCCCATAGTGAAAATGAAGGCCCGTGTATGGTACAGTAGGTAAACTTCTGAGCCATGATTGTCAAGCCAAACACGTTTTCCACTTCAGTTCTCTGACATCTCAAGAAGTAAATTATGTTGACACACCGAAGCTTTGAGAGGATCTTAACAGCAACTGAAGGCTTTGTTAAACGTCACAGCACATATTTCTCCACCAGGGGGTAGCAAGGGTCCGTGATACCCGGACCAGCAAGGCTCCTATATCAAAGGTTTAAGACTTAAAGAATTTCTGTACAAGCAAACTTGCAGGGACAACTCCCCACAAATAAACTGAGGCAGACAGTCAGCATTTTACCTGCCTAACCCTTGGTCACCAAGTTGCAGTGTGTAAAAGTCTAATACATCATGATATTGAACTTATTTTTGGTTGCCATATCATGTCGTAACTGAGAGGCATCAACGACAATCACATGAGATCTATTAGGGTCATTTTGTTCCACTATACATAAAGAAATGGCACAATCACTCATCTTTGTTGCACGAGTCTGTAGCATATCTGCAGCTGGCATTCATTGAATCTACTACACTATTGCATATACTACAAAAGAGGGCAATAAGATATATACATAAGGCTGGATTTAGAGATCATAACAATTCATTATTTCTACAGTCAAAATTGTTGAAATTAACAGACTTTGTGGCATTTCAATCTGTTCGAGCAATATTCAAAGCAAAAATTATTTGTTACCAGATAATATTCAGAAAACAATTTAATGTAAAAGGGAGTTATAATTTAAGAGGTAAACTTAATTTCAAATTTCTGTATGCCCGCACAACAAAAAGTTGTTCTGTTCTAGTTTGTGGAATAAAACTGTGGAATAGTTTGAATGTGGAGTTAAAAGCATACATTACCTAAAAACAGTTAAAAAAATTGTACAAAGAAATGCTTTATCAAAAATATGCCAGTACAGAATGTCACTGGGGATCACCAGTTACTGATTGAAATTGTCTTACGTTTGTATGTTTTGTGTTTGCTTCTTGGGTTGTCGAGTGAGGAGCTGACTGGGCTTCTGGTAGGTGGATTTTATTGCTGTAGAAGGGGGTGGGAATTAATACGTTTAGACTTCTTCCCATTTCTTTTTGAACATGGAAAACAAATGAAAGGGTTAATTGTTTTGGTATGAGTGTGGTGGACTGCCCACCTACTTGCCTTTTTTTTCTATTTACTTTTTTTTTTTTTTTTTGCTTTCTTTGGGGTTTTTTCTTAACATCTTTGGAATAAATTAATGAATAAATAAATAAATAGATACATCTTTCTACCCTTAGAGAAATTGTGGAAATATGTAATTCTCAAAAACATATAAGCAAGGACTATAATATCACAGCAAACCTTGCATGCTAACTATAATTCCTAAACATTCTAGAGGGGGGGTTTCATATCCTCTCTACTATATCATCAAAGTTTTCCCTTTAGGCTCTGGTTTAGGGAGCTCAGAAAGTGAAATTACCTCACTGTAATAACACAACAGAATGACACAGAAGATTGAGCGGGATGTTGTAGGAGAACTTAAGATCTGGTCTCCAGAGTTTTAATTCGAAAATTGATGGTAAATATAATTTGAATAAGCCGGGATAACACAAATTGAGTCTCAACTATGTCCTAATTAAAGTGCCTCTCAGTTACTCCTCACCTGTTCCTGCACAATTTCTCCCGAACCCTTTCAGACTGCCACAAAATCAGCACTGCTGTTAACACAAAGCTTAGGCGTTACACACATTGTGTCTCTCATTTAGTCTGAAAAGTCTCCTTATTTTGTTCTTTTGGGGATTGTAGTGATGCTGGTCATATGAGTGAATGTTATAATGTGATTTATGATCCCACAGTTCAGGAAACTGGACTTTAGATGCTGAGATTTGATAACCTGGGGGAGAATTTAGTTG
>JAOXYM010000016.1:2422734-2436972 GCA_028567055.1 Leptatherina wallacei | reverse complement strand
AAGCCACAGTCTGTGAATCCCATCCTTAAACAACTTGAAACAGTTTATTCTCACCAGATTTTTTTTATAGTCCGACCTTCCAAATCAGATACAGATAAAAACCGGCTGATTTATAAAAGGGAATATTGTTATTATTACTCAGGGAAAACAAGATAAAGGGCCCTTAAACTGCAACTTAAATAAAAGTCGCCAACCTGCTGCAGGTGCCGGCAAGCTGAAATATTTGCATAGAACCTGTCCCAGTCTCTGTCAACGCTGTGGGACATGTAATTATTTCTAAAAAGCAGATTTTGTGGTCAGCCACAGGGTCTGACAGAGAGCCTCATCAGCATCTAATTTGCCTTGTGGGCTGAGCTGAGCAGAGAGAGCAGGGAACTGTGCCACTGCAGGAAGCAGGATGATAGAAGCCACCACTCACATCTCAAGAAGTCGTCCCTGTACTGAGGCTCCTGGACTGGGACAGACTTGTACATGGCCGCTTCTTCACCTAAGGAAACATATTTATATGATTAGAAAAATAGTCATGGTTTTAGACAACATCAAACTGTAAACAACAAAGCAACAGGGATGCAAAATACATGTCTTATATATGTGTGTTATCTTGATGTGACTCACACTAGTTGGTTTCTGTTTCAGGGAGTGTGTTCATTTATATTGACTCCTAATCAGAGTAAATATGTAGTAGCCTCCCCTAATAAAAGGCTAATCATCAAACGATACTCCATTAAGCTCTACTATCTACAGAGCTATATGCTACTCATAACTTTAGTAGAAATCGTTACATGTATGCTTTCTTGCTCTATGGATTGACAAAAAAGAAATAAATACTCCACACAAAGGTTTAGTTATTTTCTTGACTCACTTTTGATTGCTCGTTTCTTTTTGGTTTCATCCAGTTCACAGAAGCTCATTTTGTTAACTGGAAAGTAAAAGAAAGAATGAACATGGATGTAAAGTGAATCAGTGTTCGTAGCAGTATTGCATGCATGTGAGACTGATGTGGGTCTGCTGGCTCCACGCTCACCTGTCTTGGCCACCTTCACCAGTTCTTCATTGCTGAATTCGTTCAGGTGTTGTTTCATCTCGGACACAGCCTTTGTCACTGGGCCGAAGCTGAAGTAGGGGTTTACAGTTACCGAAGGCAGCTCCTCGGCATCGGTCTGGGCTATCAGCATGTGGTAGCTCTAATGACAAAAATAATCAAAATTACAGCTGCACTTTAAGATCATACAGCGATTTTTTTGTTTGTACCAATGCCACATATTGTATCTTACTGAATGTGGACTTTTTTAAGGCGCTTAGTTACCTGGATGAAGTGGATGTGGTCTTCAGTTCGAGACAGCTGGGTGATCTCATTGTCTCTCCTCTTCAGGTCAGCGATCTCGTGGCTCAGGCGCTCCATGTGGCCCTCTGCATTGCTGAGCGCAGCCCTCTTGTTGGTGGATATCAGCTTGGCCATCTCTTGCTGCATCCTCTCGATGGAGCGCAACATGTCACCAAACATCTTCTCGCATTCCTGCAGTGCTCTCTGGGCTGAGTTCTGCACGGGAGAGGGTTTTATCATAAATCAGACGGGTGTCTTGCAGTTTTTACTAGAACACTTAGAGAAAAGGTCATCGCTCCCGAGGAAAGAATGCTGTCAGGCCTGTTTGATTTAAACTCCCTCTTGGCCTGTAGTAGTTAGTCTGGTCTTATCTGCCTGATGGATGATGAGGGCACAAACCTTGAGTGAGTCCACTGCTTGTTTTAGTTCCTCCATCTGCTTGAGGCGGTCATGAATCTTTTCCTGGATCTCAGCCTGGGTGGAGCCCAGTCGTTGCTATGAATGAAACAACAGGATATTTTAAATGCCATTAAGTTGATTTCCACAAATTAGCCATCAAAGTTTCCTCATTCATACTGATAAGCTTTTGTTAAAGGGTATAATTAAGGGGTTAAGACTAGAAGCATGTGGTCGACAGCCATTTTTCCACATGAAAGTGTCTCAAACTGCTTCAGGCTTTGGATTTTGGATTTGTTTAATCTATTATTAGCCACTCTTTCATGCTTAATTCAAGGCTACTGCTGCTGTGAACAGCCTAAATTACTAAATGGCACATTATTTTACTTAGTATATTGGGAAAAGCACATTGCAGCATTATCTGTATGTCTATAACACAGTCAGTGGCAACCTGATACCCTTGTGTTGACCGTTTGAGGAGAGCATTGCCTACCTGTTCCTCAGCTCTCTCCTGCTCAGCTGATACCATGTCGTGACCCTTGTGTTCTTTCACCGTACACAGCACACAGATACACATCTGGTCAGTGCGACAGAACAGCTCCAGACCCTTCTGATGCTGCGGGCAGATCTGCCTGTCCAGGTGGCCGATTTCATCCACCAGCTTGTGCCTCTTAAAAGTGGCCGACTCGTAGTGAGGCTTGAGATGCTTCTCGCAGTAGGAGGCCAGACACATCAGGCAGGTCTTGATGGCTTTGTGCTTTCGGCCAACGCAGATGTCACAACCCACATCCTGGGGTCCTGCGTAGTTGTAGTCAGGTGATGGAGGTGGAGGCGGAAAGGCCTCGTTGCTTCTTTGGAGGGTAGAGTGCCGGGAGCCACCCATGCGTCTCGGAGTGGGTCTCTTGTTGTATGTGACCCTGCATTGGGGGCAGAGGTATGAGCCCGTGTGGTCAGCATGGTCCCAGTACGTCTTCAGGCAGATGGAGCAGAAAATATGCCCACATGGGATGGACACAGGGTCCCTGAGATGCTCCTTACAGAGGTAGCAAGTGTCCTGGTCAGAAGACATTGAGGTAACTCGTTGCTGTTCCTTCTTACACAGAGAAGATGCTTCGAAGAGAGACGCTGACTTGTGTCAGCACAGTGGCAAAGTGAACTTACAAGTAGTGCGGATGCAAGTTATATAGAGTAAACAGAGGGAGGTTAAACTGGTTAAGCCGAAACCTGTAAAACATGGGCGGGGTAAGAAAAGGACACAGTGAATGTTTCCATCCGTTACAGAATGCATGGAGAATGAATGAAATGTATGATCTGATGATAGAAGTTTTGGCCTTGAGTGTTGCCAGCAAAAATAAGGTCTCTCAGTTTTCTTTTTATTTATTTTCAACACTGTTAGAGAAAAATAAGCAAACCAGGCTTGCCTTTAGTATTTGGTGTATTTTAGAGGAAGAAAGAGGTACAATCAGAACGCAGAAGGTGAGATTTGGATTATTTTTTGTAGAATATGTCTCATATAAAAAGATTAGTTAAAGAAAATAGAACTGAGACATAGGAGAGGGAGAAAATAACAGGTGTGTCTCTAACTGCTTACCATTAGAAAGACTGCTCCCTATCAGCAACATCCACTCAAACCACGGTACAAACTTATAGCAGAGATTATTTTATTTACTTTGACTAATGATCTTCCAGCTCATATTGTTGAGATAAGTTGGAATATCTTATCAGAGTCTAAATAAATCAGCAACTCCTTTTATTTGGGTGTGAATTAAATGTTTCAGTACAAAATTAACCACTTTACTGGCTTTTTGCCACAATCAGTTGGTTGTGCTTGACCCAGTACAATGCTGACCTTCACCTCACTGGGACCAGTTAATCATCAGCTCTTGTTATTTTGTATTTCATGACTTCTTCCTTATTTTTTTGTAGTTAAAGATAAACAAAAAAAAAAAAAGATTTCTGATATAACCAAGCTTGCCTCTGAAACGCAATTAAAGGATCAGAGGTATTTTTCTTCTGAGATTTAAACCTCATTTTGTATAATTCCTTTTGCAGTGGACACACCTCCAAGCTGAGATGGAGTTTCAGGGCTGTTGAGATGGAGGTAGGAATGCAACTACACTTGATAGCCCAGATAACAGGAGGGCCAGGAAAGCTTGCTTAAAAGATTCCATTGTGTTAGAGCCAGCAGAGCCAGACCAGAGTGCCAAGCATTATATAGGGTCTGTTGTGTGTCAACAACAGTAACCACAGCTGACATGCAAGACTAAATGTAGCATCTTATTTAAGTGAAAATCCCACTGACTGGAGTGGACACTTTTCAATACAAGTGATCAAATGTTAACTACATTTTTGTGTTTATAATTTCCTTTCATGACAAGATATATACAAATACATTTTACAGTTTCCCCTGCAGAGTATTTGCATTTTATCAAGATCAGTTCATATTTGTTTCTGTCTGCTTTGCTCCACAAGCCTAATTCTACCTTTTATCTCCATTTTCAACCAGGAGGTGGACTTTGTTTCCATAAATCCAAATATAACTTTTTTTATGAAGGAGAAAAAAACTCCTTACTCATGTCTGAGCCACCTGACACAATATTTTAATCTCATCATGTGCACATTTTGCTCTCAGAATCTGTTTCATATCAAACAGGCTTGTGAGAGAGAAACAAGATCAAATGACCATCTGTCAAAAGTTCATTCCTTACATAAGATTTTCTCTCTGCTGAGATGGGTGTGTCCTAAAACACAGACATTTCCTTTCAATTATTTTCAAACACAAAAAGACAAAAGATTAGAGTCTGGGCTTACTTTGAAGTTTTTAACTTTGGCTGTCTAACTTTTCACTTTACCTAAAACGCATATTGTTCCATAACTCAGCTTTTAGGTGGAAGAGATAACTAGAAATCATACTCACGTCTCAGCTAAACTTACATATTAATTCTGCACATTAACTTCTCATGCCAACTTATTAATATGGGACCTCTATTTTGGGTTTGCTCCAGTTTTTTTTACAACTTATTTCGCGTAAATCTCACTTTTTTAGCACCCTGCTCATGCAGTCACTGCTATTTATACACCCTTATCTTTAAAAATTGGAATTTTGTGTGTCATATATGTGTCAACAATTGCATTCATTGTTGTAACAGGTTTAAATATGATGTCTTTCTGTTCTTTATGCTCATCTTCAGTGAAGTGGATCCTTGTTTCCTTTGATCAAACGGCCATTTGTACTTTTCTGGACTCTCCCTGTAGGAAGCACATTGCGCACCTTAATGAAGGCTGACCCCTCACACTGAACTCGGACTGGACTGGAGACAACTGTGGAGGTTCTGTGTGCTCCATCAAAGAAAACAGATCTATACAACCATGTAAGAAGCGTGTAATTAAATCTCATTAGAGCCCTGCATCTTAAACGTGATCCAGCTTCATATTAACGTCCCCGAAGAATTTGCTATTTGTGTGCAAAGATGCACTAAAGGTTTTCACCTTTTCTATCAAACCCTGTGGTATAAATCTATGTCTGATTTAAAGTTTGGTTCATCCCTGGTGGCACTCTCCACTCATAGGTGGGTAATCTGTAAGCACACAGCGCTCCCTTTACTCCAGAGGAAGGAAGGAAAAACTGGCTTATCAGAAACCACACCAAATATGGAAAGGTGAAACTACCAATTGCATGAAGTAATGCAGGATAAGAATTGAAGGTGGAGCAACTGCACCCTTTAAAAACCTTCAACTTGCTGTGTATATTTTTAAGATCAGACAAAAAAAATTAAAAAACACATTTCAAAACCAATTAAAAACAGGTTTAATTAAAATCAAGGTTTTTGGAAGTTGATACTGTGGATGGGCCATTAGTATTAGGGGAAACTGGTAGATTAGGCCTAATTGAAATGCTAATGAGCGGCTGTGATGTCAGCGGACACTTCATGCTCAGAGTCGGGGGTCTCTGGGGAGTTTTCACCTAGTTTGTTTAAAGAATAATAAATGAGGTCACTATGAGAAGGACATGCTTTTTTTCTGTGTGCAGAAAAGAATTCAACATGCCCTGAGTGAAGCATGCAGGGAAGTATGAAACCTATCTTCTGCAACACACCTGCACCTGAGAGGAATGTTGCCTGTGTGTGTGCATGCATGCCTGCATGTTTCCGTTTCCTATCTCAACATTGAATGTTTTCTGTTTGCTGCTCAAACGAATACTATCCACATGTCTACAGTTATAAAGTAGCTTGTTAAAGCGCACAGACTGGTTCGACTGGTCATACTGTAAATGAAACAACTGTGAATTCCACTACAGGTCATGTTTTTACATCAAACATACCTTCTTTTTTTCTTCTTCCTTTTGCTTTCTTTAAAACAAAGTTATCAGGGTTGTTTTGACATTACTCAGAAACCCAGCTTGAGCTCAGAGTGTCTATGTGTTTGTTTATTGGGTGGTCCCTTAAATTCCTACAGAACCGTAGGCTACTTTAATGTTTGCCTGACTACAACCGGTTTAAGACAATGGCGATTCTGTCTGACAACAATAGGTGGAAATACAGCTGCCGAGAAGTGTGTGCACTATTCACCCGCAGATGAGCCTCGTGAGAAATTTGAGAAGAAAAGGAAACAGCACGGGAAAAGGAAATGTTTTCTTGCACGTTGAATGTCACTGCTTTTTCTTTTTAGATTTCCTTCTCTTTCTTTCTTCTCTCCTCTCCTGTTTGCCCGCCTTCTCTCCTTCCCTCTTTTTTCTCTTTCTCTCTCCCTGTTACTTCTTGCTCAACCTGCTTATCTGAGCTGGGCAGGGCTCGATACACTCACGGCACTGGGGGAGGACCTTGTCTGCTTTCAATCAATAACCTGTGGAATTTAGAAATACAAGTAGGTCCTGTCCTTGGCAGGCTGTACCACACTCTTGAGGGCGGGCTCTAAAACACACTCGACGAATTCTCTATCTGCTTCTGGCATTCTTTCCTTCTGTGTCCGCAGGTTTGACTGGGTTTTGAGTCCCATCACAATGGCTGATCACACTTCTCCTGACTACTTCAGCTGCTCCTTATGCCTGAGCCTTCTGAGGGACCCCGTGGCTATCCCCTGTGGCCACAGTTTCTGTATGGACTGCATCAGTGGCTACTGGAATGAGGCAGACTACACAGGGATTTACATTTGTCCCCAGTGTAAGATCACATTCACCCAGAGGCCTGTGCTGCGACCCAATGCCACTCTTAGCATGGTGGCTGAGAAGATCAAGAAGAGCGGACTGAACCTCAACCTCAGCTCATCTCAAGGAAACATCTACGCCGGAGCGAGTGACGTTCCCTGTGATTTCTGCTCTGGGAAGAAATTAAAAGCTGTGAAATCCTGTCTGAACTGTCTGGCATGTTACTGTGAGAAGCACCTGAGGCCTCATTATGAATCAGCCACGTTCAAAAGGCACAAGCTGGTGGATGAGTTGGGAAACCTGGACAGGAAGATCTGCCCGCAGCACCAGAAGTCCCTGGAACTCTTCTGTCGAACAGATCAGATGTGCATCTGCGCTATCTGCACAGTCAGTGAACACAAGGGCCATGATATTGTGTCCGCTGAGGCAGAGAGGAGTGAGAAACAGGTAAGTAAATCTTCCTTTCATAAAAATCCTTTTATAAACTACCTACTCAAAGGCACAGCTGTGGCATTGTTCAGCTGTCAGGAAAATCCATGTTTACCAGCTTCGCTGAGACTCCAGCTACTTATCTGTCATCTTGGAATGGTAAAGATGCATGACAGAAACCACAAGCTGAAAATTTCATTTGCATAGTCTCAGAATGAGTCTGACTGAAAGCAAATGTGTTTTTCACAACTCCTGCCGCTGCACTAAGACTAAGTTGTACTTTGACCCATTTCACCAGCGCTATCAGCTACACTGGCAGGCATCCACAGCCGCCAAAACAAATCCAACTCTCTGATTAGCTGTGTGAAACCTGGAGGGGGGAGGGGCGTGTCTTATACTTATCACCACCGAAAGCTGCTTTCCAGAGAATGTGGTGTTCCAGCTGTGGGATAAACCCACAGAAACTGCAGGCTTCCCTCTGCTGTGTTGGTTCCCACCTGTGGGAGTGAGTCTGCAATGATACAGGAATGTCAGGGAAGGAAGGCATTCAGCACCTCGGTTCAATCTCAATGTTGTTGCCACGGCAACGCACATTCAAATGACTCACAAATCACACTGCCTGTAAAACAACGTGGAGTAGATAAGAGTGTCACCCGATACTGTGGTGTAAATGTGTGAGTAATTTAGGAGTGTGTTGATAGCTGCCAGGGATGTGGGATGAAGGATTTCAGGATGGGGAGCCTGGTTTGTCTCATGCAAAAGATTTACAACCTAAGCATAATAACACATCTCGCTCCATCTCCCGCTCTTTCCCCTCCCCCCTCTCATGTCGATTCCCCCCCTCCTGAGATTCCCCACATTCCTCAAGCTTATCTTGAAGAATGGGCTGGTGGGCTTGAGTAAAAGCTGAATTAGAAGCCTTCTATTCTGCATGTCAGCGCTGTGTGCACCTTGAAACATCTCTTTAAAAGTCAGGCAGCGGTAGTTTCGCATTCCTGACATGGACAGAATTCTTCTACAGATTTTGTCGTCCCCCCCTTCTCCCTCTGGGATAAAAGCGAGCTGCATTAATAACCTCCTTTGAGTGGGGTTCATTAAGCATGCCCAAGGGCCTCCCCAGATATTCATGGATGAGAAAGAATTTCTGTCCTGATCCAACAAATATGAGGCTTTGCATCTTTGACTGGAAAACAACATTCAACTGCGTCCTGGAAATTTGTTGTCGTCACTTATCGTAACATTGTATGAAAAATAGGAGGAGGCCGGCAGAGATATCAGTTTGGAAGTGCTTGCTAAGAAAAAATATTAAAGGAGATAGCTTTGCAATACTCCCTTTTTTTTTTTCCTTCAGAAACTTTTGGGAATCTCCCAAGCTGAGATTAGGCAAAAATGCCAAGAAAGGGTGAAGGAGCTGGAGGAATTAAAGACGGCTGTGGATTCACTGAAGGTAAGGCCTTCGCTTTTATCTTATATTCTTCCACCATCTGGCTGATTTTCAATCTAAAAATAACAGTATCGATCAGTCTCATCTATAAACCACTGAACATGCTGCTCTGTGCAGAACTCAGCCCAAAGAGCCATGGTGGAGAGCCAGAAGATGTTTGAAGACATGATACGCTCCATCGAGAGGATGAGGGCAGAGGTGACCAAGCTGATTGGCATCAATGAGAAAGCCGCTTTCAACCAGGCTGAAGCTTTGATCGAGCGCTTGGAGCAAGAGATCGATGAACTGAAGAAAAAGGAGTCTGGCCTCAAGCAGCTGTACAGCACTGAAGACCACATCCACTTTTTGCAGGTAAGTTGCAGCTTTACAGCATTATCATAGCAATTATGTCAGTTTTTGCCAGGCTTTCATGTTACTTGGCTGTAAAAAAAAATTCATTACAAATATGAAAAAGATGATGACTTCTGTTAATTTCCTTCTCTCATCAGAACTTCAACTACCTCTGCACGCCAACCGATGACGGCTTCATACCCAGAGTGACGGTGAACCCGGACTTCTCCTTTGGGGCTGTCAGGAAAGCTGTGGCTGAGATTAAAGAGCGCCTTGAAGAGTTTGGCAGGGAGGAACTGCTTAAGATCTCCAAGACAGGTTCTACCTCATTAACAGAAAACAAAAAAACGCTTTTTTACAAGATAGGGCTGAAAACCCTGTTTGTCTGAACATGAATCTGTTCTGGTTTACAGTGAACGACGTCCCAATCTACACGACGGAGAGTCGAACATTGGACAGAAGGAGCAGAGGTGAGCATTATCATGTTCTTTAGCACCAGGATGCCGCAACAGGGGTTAATTATTATTCAGGTTGATGATACAGTTGCTGTAAATTGTAGGAGTGAAACCGCAAACTGATTGCATCATATATGAGTCAAACCAAACCACCTCAAGAAAAGATTTAAAGGCATTTGTCTGGGTGTATGTAATTCATTGTGACCTAACACATAGTTTGTTCATGTGTAGGCAAAGAAATGATGGTGGACAGCGCTCCTCCTCCTTCTGAGCCAAAAAACAGAGCTGATTTTGTCAAATGTAAGTAGCTGGTATGTTTCCTTGAAATATGTCCCATTCATTGTTTATAATGGATGATTCTACTTAACTCAGATCTTATCCAGGTCAGAGCACTTTAAATAAAATGATGAATTCTCCTCCTGTAGACTTCTGTCAGCTGAAACTGGACCACAGCACAGCCTACAAGGAGCTGTACATCTCTGAAAACAGCAGAAAAGTCATCCGCACCAGGGACCTGCAGCCCTATGGAGACAACGCGGAGAGGTTCGACAGCTTTGCCCAGGTGTTGTGCCGAGAGGGCTTGTCCGGAGGCCGCTACTACTGGGAGATCGAGTGGAGCGGGGAGTTCTCCATAGGCGCGGCCTACAAGGGCATCAGCAGAAAGGGAAAAGGCTCGTTGTGTCTGCTGGGCTACAATGACAAATCTTGGAGCCTCCTCTGCTCTGACACAGGGTACTCTGCCTGGCACAACCGAGTGGACAAAGCCGTCAACGGACCCCACTCCCCCAGGATAGGCGTGTACCTGGATCACACTGCAGGTGTGCTGGCATTTTACAGCATAGGCAGCAGCATGACCCTCCTGCACAGGTTTCAGACCACATTTGTTGAGCCCCTCTATCCAGGATTTGGAGTTGGAACCTCAGTCAAGATCTGCCAAATCAAGTGAATGCCGATATAAAAGTTCTGTTTTTCATAATATATAGCACTGCTTTTGGAAATATATATATATTTTTGCAACAATCTTTAAACCACACCAAACTGCCTTAATAGATCTACTGCATATTTTTGAAGGAAAACATTTTTTTTGTGTGTATTTACATTTTTTTAAGCTCAACACATCACATACTTTATTATGTTTTGCACTGTGCTGTCAAATCACTTCGTAATCTTAGTTTTCTCAACCATTATTGAATTACACGATTATTGATAAGTACAGTTGATATTTGCTTGATGTTACATCTCAGTGTAATAATTGTCACTATGAAAGAGTTTAATCTGTAAATCTTTTGTGTCCACTTGTACAATTTATTTGCCCCAAGCTATTTCATCTAAACCTATAAATCTATTGTATTTGATTATGTAATTCTAGTCATTTTCTTGTAATAGGATGTTCCACTGTTGCCTAATATTATTACAGAATTTAACTATTTTCCACTTTAAAGATTTTTTAACAGATTCAGAAGAGTATTTCAAGGTCATTTCATTATGCCATAGTTTGATGCTATCAAGTATCTCTCATGTCAGTTACAAGTCCTACTTTCTTGGGGGGGGGGGGGGGGGGGTTCACTTCAACTAACTCTTATTTAATTTTGTGCATGTTTACCAACATACTGGAAAGCCAGAGTATAATTACTATTTGACAAAAATGCTTGTTTTGTAACAAAAGTTTATTTTCATTGATAGTTCTAAATAAAGAACTAAATAAATGAGCTCTGTGTTGTATTCCCAAATTAAATTCTTAATCAGATAAGAATAAATAAGGTCAGATAAGATAAGGTCTGTGAGAAATGGGTTTTAGTTTTTGCAAGGTTTGTTAAAAAATCTGTGGTTATGGTAGGAATTGCACTTTTGCCTTAATCAAGGACTTGATTATGAATCCCTTCATTAATAAGATGTGACTGAATTGATTAATTACCTTTTTGGAGGGGAAACATCCATGAAGTATTAACAGCCATGACACAGGAAAATTAGCAATGCTTAGAGCTCCCCCTGCTGGCTGGCTACAGGAACTGAATTGAAGTAAAATTTTAAAAAGTAGGATCATTGGTTAAACTTGGCTCCAGGATGCACCCTTCCTCTCCTGAGTAGCTGATTGCATAGCTTCCAGCCCCAGCAGACAGAAGCAGCCCGATGAAATCTAAAACTATTCATTCTAACTTATCTAAAGATTTACTTTTTGCTCAGATTCAGCAAAGTTGATTGGATGTGACGTCACGGTACAGATGAAGAACGACCCAAAAGAAATACTGTGAAAACAACCCAGGAGTTTTTTAAGGCATAGAAGTAGGATATTCTGCAATGGCTGAATCAATCATCGGATCTGAACCCAACTGACCATGAAATTCAGAGAGGGGATGGGCAGAAAGACCCAAAAAACAAGCGATACTTAAAGATAGCTGAAATAAAGGTCGAGCAAAGGATCACAAAAGAAGAAACCCAGTGTTAGCTGATGTTCATGCGTTCCAGACTTCAGGCAGTCACTTCCTTCAAAGGATTCTCAACATAGTATAAAAAAAATATTTTATTTACAGTAATGTTGATTGTCCAGTTGCAATTCCTAAATGCTTTGAGGGTATTTTCTGTTCAACTCCTTGAATTAAACCTAAAAGTTTGCACTTCAATTACATCTCAGTTGTTTCTTTGCAAATCCAATGTGGTGGCATGCAGTCCTAATCATAAAAATTGTGTTACTGTCCAAATATTTCTGGACTTTACTGTATTTGAAGTTTTGATGGGCGCAAAGACTATCTATAGGTATAAAAAATAAGAATTTAACGACTCTTAATACGGCAGATCTACTTCAATCTGAGGCGGTCTTTTTGCAATGCACATTAAACAGCTGTGCTCTCTTTACCGACTTAAGCTAGATCACGACTCAAACTAAAATATGTGCACTTTCAGTTTTTAAAACTTATCAAAGCAACTTCATGCATGATTATACAATAGATGTGTGAAAGGCTCATCTGTGCTCCTACAAAGACTGAAAGATACAGAAAAGAAGCACAAACTTTTTTTTTTTTTTGCTTAATGACCATTTAATTTCTTAAGTTTTTTGTTGTATTGTTACTTTATAGCTTTGTAGTTGTCAGTGGTCATTTTATATTTTAGCTTTTTGGTGTAGTTATGTGGTGTCTCTGAAATATGAGTTATGGCTTAAAACTGTCAATGAAAGAGCTGTTAGTTTATTGATCTGTTACTTGTAACATGCTTGTTCTGTCTATATTTTTTATTCCATATAATTGCATTTTAACCGCTACTTTTACTGTTCATATTAATATTTCACTGCCATTTGCAAAAAACAAATGTGTGCTAATCTTTAACTTACTTTAGTTTTTTTCTGTTCTGCTCAATAAATAAACAGAGCTGCACTTCAAATGCTTGAAATGCACTTTAGATTTCTCAAAAAAGATAAAAGGAGCATTCAATCATCACCATGTAACTCAAGTCAGTCAAAATGATCCTGCAGATGGTGGCCAGAGACCATTTTCTTGATCTTACTACTTTCATTTTGAGTACGACTGTGGGTGCGTCTCATTTCGGGGTCTGCACACTACAAAGTGCGGCTGCGCACTTCAAAGCCGTTTATTCATTCATGAAATGACACAGCCTACGTAGTGTGTGAGAATTTCCCATAATGCTCCAGTCCCCAAAGTGTTGCTTCTAATTCCTTCAGATAACTGCACATGGAGCCAAAAATGTCGCTAAAACTCTCATTTTAAAATTACTTTAGTGGCTTTGTTTAAAAGAAAAAAGACAAGAAAAATAAAAAAAATAAAAAATAGCCGGTAAATACGTCATTAACACCTTACACAATCCACAAATACTAAATATTACATTATTTTAATGCCACGGTTTAACAAACTTAAGTTACTGTTTATATTCTGTCACATCTTAGTGTTAAAAAGAGAAACTTGCAGTTAATAAGTCCTCAGCCCTTTGCAGCTGCCTGTCATCTAGTTCGCAATGAATTATGGGAGAAAAGATGCCGCAAAGGATACATCGGCAGCAGCCTTCGTTTTAAGCTAAACGAAGTGCGGGTTCGGAGGGTGGATTCAGAGGCTCCTTCAAAGGCTTTTGAATCGGGACAGTACTTGGCGCGAGGCTGTGACGTATGCACCCTACGTATCCGCACTTTGTAGTGCGCAGACGTCGAAATGAGACACACCCTATAAATCCAGACCTCTAAGGGTTAATGATTTTGATTTCCATTGATCATTCTCATGTTATGTAGTTCTCAACACATTCCACTATGTAAAGAACAGAGATTTTCAACTGGAATATTTCATTCATCAAGATCTGAGATGTTAGTATTCCCTTTGTTTTGAGCAGTGTACATACAACTGAGTTTATGCCAATACGTCTCTGTGCATTTGTTTTCCACAAGACTGGAAGTGTGCAACAGTCCAATAGATACTTCTCTCAGGCAGATTCCTGTTTTTATACTGGCATATATTAAGTGCAATCTCCGCAAGCTGATTCCCATTGAAAGCATTCTTTACAGTTAAATAAATATATTTCAACACAAGATGCCTGAAGCTGAAGTCATGAAGCGTGTCCATATGATTAATTATGCCTGCTTCTGCAATAGATCCAAAAGCTTTCCATATATAAGCTGTATAATACTGGATCTAAAATTGCATATTTCTCTTCACACTGTACACCTCAGACTTCCAATACAACTCTGAGTCTTGTCATCTGCAGAAATACTCTGATGACT
>JAOXYM010000016.1:2383920-2411318 GCA_028567055.1 Leptatherina wallacei | reverse complement strand
AGAGTTACCAACCAACAGTTCTTTGATATTATCAAATACTTAAACAAAGGGCTTTTGTGAAGGTGCAACCATCTGTATGTGCATGAGTGTGCGTATGGGTGTGTGTTTGTGTATGTTACTACATGAACTGACAAGGCTAAAGCTTCGCAGAGCAGTGACAAATTAAAGTGAAAATCTGGTTAAATGAATAAAAAAAACACATTGCTGCATAGTGCAATCATCACCCAGGAATGCTTTGTTTTCATGCCAGTGCTGATTCCATTTGAGATGGCAAGAGGAAAAAATCTAACTGGCCTTGAGCTGAGAGAGGATTCATTGTTGCACAAATGGCAGGAGCTTTAGCCACAAAGCCTGCTCAAGTGTTTCAATAAAAGCAGTGATTTTAGTAACATTGGTATTTAGATCTAGAAGGTCACGTACTGCTGTTTTGTTATCTTTGATGTAGCAAAGCAATGCATGACGTAGCCCTTGGCATTCATTTGTAGAATAAGTCTGGTAGAATAATGCAAATGTGCTGGATTAAAGTTCTGTCAAAGTGTATTTTGTGCCTAACCACAATATGTTCCTCAATCAGACCAAGTCGGTTAGTGCCTAAGCACAAACAATTTATACGGTCACACTATACACTGTCCATTGATCACATGATTATCATAGAAAGTTAAAGGAACAGTGTCTAATACTTACATCTAGTGGTAAAGATGAGCATAGAAATAACCTCAAATGCCAAGCACAGTTGTATAAGGATGGTGGCCATCAGTGGCCATATTTCTTCTACACATAAAGATGTTTTAATCTGCGAATGGATCCAGGAGCCTTGGGTGCAGCGATGATTGCACCACAGATAACTGCTTCAACATTGAATACATGTGGACTGTCTTATATGTAATTTTTAAGGGGTTACTTATCCCAAACAATGCTTTAGCACCTATCAAGTAAATCTGGTAATTCAGTTTTAAAGGTCAGACGATTCTCACTTCACGCATAGAATTGTTTGTCCATTCAGAGACAGCAGAGTAAAAATGGTGGCACAAATATGGCGGTTTCCATGTGGACCCATGGCAAGAAGATATAAATGGCTCATTCTAAGAGAATAAAATTTGATAGTGATTAGACACCAATAGAAACACAGTTTTTAATGATGCATTACATTTTTTCGTTGACCTTAAATTTTGTTACACGCTGCACCTTTAAGGTTTATTCCTGAGTCTGAATAACGCTGAGCAAACTTATAACTTACCTCTTTCCCCTTGTACTGCCAATCTCTCTGCACCTTTCCCAAATTAACATGTTAAGACAGCCATATTTTGGCTCAATACCCATTATACACAAACTGACAGAATTCCTGCACTGGTTGTGTTGTAGCTGCAATATATACTGATGAAGAGACAGAACTTACATACAACTGCTATGTGAAAATAATTTCATTGCAACAGTGCAACTAAAAAGAGGGGGTGGAATGTGGCTGTTCCAAGGTTGAGTTGATATCTGGGATCTGGGTTAAAAGTTAATACACTGAACAGAAATGAATATGGTAGGATATTTTGGTCAGCTGCACAGTTTTGAGTAACTGTGATGCTCAAAGCAGAATAAAAATGTAAGAAAAGGGAGATTGAAAAAAAAAGGGAAAATGAGCTACTGAAACAATACACCAAACAAAATGTTACTGTATGCATTATTCTCTCCCCTACTCATGTGGGTATTACTGTTTTTGTTAAAAAGGGTTTTGCACAGAAAGACTATATTGAGAGATGTGTTCCTGCAATAACAGCTTATCTGGATGAAGGATTACAGTAAAATGGAACTGTTACTGAAAAATTCAGAGGTCAGGTCACCGATAACATATCCTCTTTGGAAAAAGAGATACAATATCATCAAAGTTAAGTTCTCCTTAGCTCTGCTACTCCAAGCAGCTACTGTCATGGAATTTCCTACCTGATTAATGAAGTTAATCTTTTTTTATCCTACTGTACAATTTAGCAAACTGTTCTATTGTAAAATATAGAAGAGCCACAACCTCTTTGCATAGTTTACATAACTGATGCTGTTAAGAGAGAGCAAACATGCATAAATAAAGTTAGGAAAACTGTTTTAATTCATGCATGCCAGAGCAAGTGGAGGTTTTGGTGAGGATGTCCAGTTGTAGTCTTATATGTCCTCTAATTCAGGACAATGTAGACTCCGTGCTGCAGAAGCAGACTGTGAATGTACCACTTTATGTTCAAAGTAAGCACTCAGATGCCATTAGAGGTAAATGCTGTTTGTATGTGTTTGGTTTTAAAGGAGTTTTGGTGGTTTGGTCATTAATGTCTAATAAAAGCATCACTTCACTAGATGGCAGCAAAATCCAAACAGAATATTGTCATCAGGGAAAATAGAGATTTTGTAAAAAAAAACAAACAAACAAAAAAAATGGATAAAGTTAATTTAGACAACTAAAAGTTTTATATTAAATTGTTGGAAAAACAGGTGGAACCTCCCTGTTGTTGGTCTTGAATCCTGGTTTTAATACCATAGCAACAACTATTTCAAACTCTGAGCAAAATTTCCGACTGTTTTAGATCCCACATCAAAATTAGGTGACACTGTTGTGTCTTCTTTAGGCTAATATTTGTTGCCATTTACAAACTGTGATTCTGCCTGCTTCAAAAGAGCAAAGGCCCACTCAAAGTCAATTAGTAACTTCACATGAACAAGTGTTCAAAGGTTGGGCTTTAAGGTGCATGTGACTGAAGAATGTTTGAGAAAGGGAAATTACAAATATGGTAAAGATGATGTGTGAAAACTTGTGTGCTCTTACCCATGATATCTCAATTTTCTGAGACAGAGGCGGTAAAATAAACTTGAATCTGCTAAAATGCAGGGCAAAAAGACACAGAAAGAGTAGGTGTATCTAGTGTGTTCTCTGTAAAGTGGAGCAGATGGACTTCGAGAGAAAAGAGAAAAGAAGGAAAACAGAGAGAGCAGAGGAACCACTGGGGCTTTTCAGTCCTGGCTGTGAATCTGACTGTCAGTCCCACTCAGTCATCCCTGATGGGATCCTCCCAGCCACAGGAAGACAGAGCTCCCATCTGTGCTTAAATCCTTGCCAAAGCACAAGAGTGTACTCGAGGTCAAAAATCTGTAAAAGAGACGATTACCTTTTTGTGAATTCCCTCCATATGTCTCACATATCTCAAAACTAAGCATGGCTGCACTTCTGTTGACCTCGCATGACTCCTTATCAAGCTGCTGGGGATGAGCTACAATTAAAGAGAAATGGGGATGTCTTGTTTTTGGCCAAGGATAGAGAGTGTGGAACTACTAACACTCTCTCTAATTTTGCATGAAAGCTGAGGCTAATTCCCGCCACAGCAGGTCAGTGTGGTATCCCTGCGGAGTCTTAAGGCTACTCTCTTAAAGATAACATTGCCTCTCTGTGAGTGTCTGTGTCTGGTGTTTCCTTGGTCTGTGAATTCACAATAACAGCAACATGAACGGGCTATCCAAACACAAGATTGACTGATGAATAAGAAAATATAATAAACTTTTTAACATAAATATAACCAAGTAAATGCATGCATAAAATATGTTCTAAACATTTTTTATACATTTTTTAAAATTAATTAATAATTTTTTTGTTTTGTGAGGCTGTGACTTAAAGATGACTCTAGATAAATCCCATTCCAGATTTTGTCCTGTAGAAAAATAGCAAAAGTGATGTGACACAAGGACAAAGCCAAGAAACTTCATGGACAAAATTCTATTTGAGTGCTTTGAAATGGATTTAATTCATGGTTAATAAACCAGCAATTGGCTGGATGCAATGGTACTCTTCCAGCCTGTGTAAATGAGTTTCTTGATGCGATGATGTTGGAACAGATGCTGTGAAATTGAATTGTTTATAGACTGTGTATTCCCTTAAAGGTTGATGTAATTAATTAAACAATATAAAATACATGTCTATATCATTTACATTTACTATTTCAGGCACAAAATTCTTTATTTTATTTGCTTGAAATACTCAAAGCTGTTTCATTAATCTGCAGAACTGGTTTAGGGTCCATGGTATTGTTTACCAGATAGTGATCTCTTGCACAAAGATTTTATTAATAAAGTGTGTATTTAAGTATTTTACTGTAATAAATTAACTGCTTTTTGAAGGGATATTTTTAAGGACCTTACTACTTTCACCCGGCTTTGTGAAGTGTGGCTGACATACACCGCACACTCATTTTCCGGCAGACTCTCTTTCTTCACAGGCTATAATTGCTGGCTCAACAAAATGAGGTCTTTGCAAAAGGGTCCCAGCATTCAATGTTAGATTGAGCAATAACTTTACATCCTCTGCCAACAGGAATTGTGGATTTAAAAAAGGGAAGTGACTACTGAGAGGCACCCAAACAGTCCAAACAAACGAATTCTGCTTACAGGTTTTGATGAAGAAGATTTTATGTATCATTTTCTTATACTCCAGCTTCTTTCCACAATATAAAAACATGCATATTAGCATTACAGGTTCTAAACTGACAGTAGGTGTGAGTGCTAGTGTCTGTGGTGGTCAGCTTATTTTGTGTGTGTTGGCCCTGTGATGGACTGGCAACCTGTTCAGGGTTCTCCCCCACTTCTTGCCTGGTGGCAGCTCGGATAGGTTTTAGCACATTGTGACTAGAAAATAAATGAATTAATTAATTAACATAAAGCAATTCCTATTATTTATACCGTTAAGAAAATTTCTATTGCTATCTTAATCAATCTGCCAATAAATAGGCTATCTGTTCTGGGTTGTGTGTCCAGATAGTTTGCTCATCGACCTTTAAACTGAATTAAAATGTATGCATTATAAAAGACATTATCACTGTCACACACAAAAAAATCCTGTGTGTACATCAAAAGTCTGTATGCTAGCTACAATTGATTTTATACCATATAGATTTGATTTAATTCAAGAAAATAAAAGTTGAATTTCTAGCTTTAGTTTGGAGTGATCTGATTGGCTGTGAGGAACAAGTGTACAACCTCTGTATACGCGTAAGAATGACGTTAATTCACAAAGACGAATGATGTGGCAAAAATCAAAGGGCGAACAGAAAGAAGTAGTTCCACTTTTATATTTGTTTTCGTATGGTTTCATTTTAAAGTCCATTACCACTAGATATTTTTAACAAAATATCAAACATTGTTTAGATGACATAGAAAGAATAATTAAATAGGAAAATTTGCACTTTTTAAGACGGGTGACAATGTATTCATCCGCCTTACTGAGTACACTTCCATTTCCGGGATGTTTTCTCTGCTGACCAACCTCCATCGCCATTGCAGGTCCAGGGAGTCGGTGTAGTGGCAGTCGGTAATTAGCCTGGGGAACACCTCAAGTAAACAGTGAAGGGAAGAAGAAAAAAGTAGCATCATACCGACAACACGTTTTAAACAAAGCTTAAAATTTTCTCATAATTGGACTTTAGTCTAGAGGCTCCCTGGCTGTCCGGCTAGGACCTGATAGAAGCAGCCGTAGTTTGTTAGCATTAGTAGAAGCCGGGAGAGAGTGACAGAAGAACATGGCTCAGGTCCTGCCTATTCGCTTTCAGGAGCACCTGCAGGTAGGTGGATGAATGAATGGCTAAGTTGTTGAATAAGGTTAGTCTTTCAGTCCCAACCACAATAACCTACTCTGTTACTTCAGAGAGCTTCTTAACACAAGTATGAGATTGCTAACAAGCTAAGTTAGCTCTTTCGAGCTATGCTAACTAGCTTGACAGGGTGGATGACGTTTATCTTGGCTAGCATCTAGCCTGCAAGCTAATACTTTGACAAGCCACCCTCGTACGCAACTTAACTGAAAATCTCTGATCTATGAAAGTAAATAAAGTTTATAAAAGTAACACGGATAAGTCGCAGTTTGAAACTATTTAACAGCTTTTCTAAAGTTTGATCGTTTGGCCTACATGCTCGGATACTCGTTTTTTTCTGAGTACGTGCAGCTGTGGTTGGTATAATATTGGCTGTCAATGCTGTGTTAAGGATAAATGCAAGGTTAAAATTTTTTTAAAGTTAGTATGACTTGTGACACCATTATTGAGTCGATTTCTTTACACTTCCTGCCCACACCTCACTTGCCAGCTATATATAAAATGAATATAATAAAACCTTTATTTTAGATTTATTTGTATGTATGCCTCGTCCTGCCTCTTTGAAAGTGGTTTTCCGACCCCAGGAGGACATCAAGTTGGCTGGTAGTGGAATGGTCATGTGGTGTGTCAGATAACTACCCGTCAACCCAATCTGGTTGACTTCAACCAAGTTGGCTAAGGTTCAAGCACTTGATGAGGAAGACATATTTTTGTATTAAATCGTTTAAAAAGAAAAACATAACAAAACAGCGAAACTAATTATAATCTTTGTTCTGCTACAGTAAAGCTGCTGCCCATGACATGTACTTGTAAACTATTGCCCTTCCTTCCTTGTAAGCCACTTGCACTATCTGGATGCTTTCCTCTTGGTATTTCCACACCTTTACTATTACCCTATTAAGACTACTTGTTAGTAAATTGGAAGAAATGTGAAGCCTATGTTGCCCATGCTAGTTTTCTAGATAGTAGATTTAATAATATAATTTTTAATCTTTTTGTTAAGTCTTAATGAGAAATTTATAGGTCTTTATTTTCATAAGCAAATATTTCATGTATTTATTTTTTGTTACCTTAATTTGTTGCTGTGACAAAACAGTCGTCTTGCAGGATCAATTGTCTTATATGCCTGTTTGCTCTTTAAATATTTTGTGTTTCATGGCTTTATGAGATTTACAATATCTAGCTTTAAAGATCTGTGAAACAGACCTTTTTTTCTAGCATTTCTTATTTTTGTAGAGGTTCTGCATAACACTCAAGTAATGCTAAGTGAAAGCAGATTTCACTTTGTGGAGAGGTCAGGGTCAGTATTATTGGAGCCTGTCATAGGATTTTATTTTATTTTTTTAGAGTTGATCTGTGAAAGTGAGAAAGATTGGCTGTTTAAACTGAGGTCTTACATCAACTCACTACAAACTGTGATCCAAATTAAAAATTAAGAAAGAATAACAAATTGTACTGCTGTATTGTCCTTGTTCAAAGCAGATGAATGCCGTGAGCTTTGTCCTGTTTTTGTTTGCTTTTAATGATAAAGCTGAACATATGTTTGGTATAAAAAAACAAAGTCACAGTTGAGTACACTAGAGCACTTTTGGATATTGCCATCTAAACAGCAGTTGATGAGTTAATATTTAGGCCTATCACAAGATATGGTATGGAGGCTGGGCCTTACAAAGCTGTGCAAAGGCCTTTTGTGCCCACAGTTACAATTATACTTTTATAAAATGGTTTCCGACTCCTTTGTTAAGGCTGTTTGATTGCCTGAGAGAGAGTATTAGAGAAATGTTTAATTACAATTTGATCATGCAGTGAAATTGCACAATTTTATCTTCATCTAAAGAAAAGGCCCATGTAATACCCTGAAACTATATTTTAGCAGGGTAATTGCTCTGGTCTAGTAACTTTAAATTGAACTTCCATTTAAATGAAAAGATCACATATTTGATGTGGATCTGAAAGTAGTTTAATATGTGTGGCTTTTTTTTCTGCTTTTCTTTTTTTTTTAAGATTATGTATTTTTCATGCTGTTTAATGCTTTGCTTCTTGTCAGAGCTTATGCTGCCATGTTGTCACTTGAATGTGACTTTGCTTATTTGTCTCTCTTCAGATTGTAGGGTTATTTTGTTTGACTAATCAATTCCCAAGGGATCTCTACAGCTATCACTAATGCATGACCTGCATATGTTGTTTCATACATGTTTCATTCAACATTAGTTTTAAGCAGATCATGCAGGAAAATACTGTTGTATATAATGTACATTTTTGTATGTACTTCAATAATGATTTATTAATGCATTCATATATTTGACTTATAGTTTGTTTGATGCAGTAAAATGGCTTTGAAGGAAACAGGAAGCAAGTTCTGCCTCCTTAGTAGTGTAGTAAAGTCACATGATCCTGGGGAGCCAAGGCTGACATCAGCTCACACTTTGTGCTTTGGCATTATTATGATTTTTAGCACATGTAGGCTCAGCAAACTGGAATACTAAAATATACTATAATTGTGTTGAAATCAGATTTAATGAAATTATTGAAATTTCAATAAATAAAGAAGTATAACTCCTTGAGATGCATCATCTCGTTTACAAGGGGGTTTTCAACGCAAACTATTACATAGATAACCACAATAGTTTAAGTCAAATTCAATATGAATAGATTTTTTTGTGGGGGACGGGGGGACGGGGGGGGGGGGGTGCACAGATGACACATTGGTGTACTGGATGTTTTTTTGTGGATGTAGTGTAGAAAGCTTATGCACATAGTCAGCAAAAAGTGTTCTTGTTCTTCTCACTATCTCCTGTTTCCTTTCCTCTGTAACTCTCCCTCAGACTCTGCAACTATGTGTCCTCTGCCATCCGGTCAACTTGCATGGCTTGCATTTTTATACATCATCCATTTATATTGTATAGTGGTGACTGCAGTTAAATGATTTTAATTGCACTAGTTTTATTTAAATGGCAGTATGTGAACACATCACATGGATTTCTCACAATGCATGAGCTTATTTTGTGTCGTTAGCCTTGCAGGCTTGATTTATTTTTGGGATTTTGTTGATTGCTGTTTGCATTTCAGCATGGATGTAAAGCCACAATACGGTTACTGAGTATTACCAAACACACAATTTTAAGGACAGCAAGACTGGGAGACAACACTATTTACATCTAAGCAACATAGGAATATTTTGTATTACATCTATATCTCCACCTTGCTTTTGTCTGTAATCTTAAAAATTGGCTTCTGAATTCAGTCCATGTAATATGAATAAGATTACCTTTTAATGAGTATTTTAGTAACCAATCTTTATCAAGCCAGGTTTTTGGTGCAAAAATACAACTGTTGATGATTTGTAGTTCTCTATACAAACCATAATTACATGCTGCACTCAAATTACTTTTTGTGCTTGCATAAATGTCAAACTATATACAGTAATTTGTTATGTTTACAAAAGTCTAATTTATTTACACAAAACATTAGAAAAATGGAATTAAGAGTTTAGTGGGGAAATTATGTAATTACAGATTAAATTGATGTCAATAAATATTGTGACTGTGTTTAAATTATGATTTTAAAAAGGTATTTCGTTTCCTGAGACATCTTAAAGGGATAAGAGCTGTATGCTGGCCATACCGCCTCTAAATGGATTTGATGAAGATGAATTTCCACTGGTGTCACAGTGAATCCAGTCAGTTTCTCATATTTCGCTACTGCTGGCTCAGAGCTGGGGGGGATGATAGTTTATTATGCTATTGAAATCTCACCTTACAAGGTTTCCATGTTGCTCTTTGAACTGTGCTAGTAAATGACCAGCTGATAACTCGTGACAGACTGGTGAGGATGCTAATCTGCTGAACACTTGACATTCTGCAGCCTTGTCTAAATGTAAGATAAAGTGGAGAAAAGGGAAACTGCATTCTCACAACCACCTCAGCAAGAACTGGTCTGAAGTGGAGATGGATGAGCTGCAGAAACACATGCTTTCCTTCCTGCTTTTCCATTCTCTTTATCTAACAGCAAAGCAGCACTTTTTTTCTCTTCGCCCCTGGTCTGGTCACATGTACCCCACAAGTGGCCCATGGTAGTGGAGGAGTTAGTACTCGGCAGACCTGTTGTTTCAGTCATAGTACACAATGGGTCTCTAGTTTCCTGTTGTGGAGCATTGCAGTGAACTGCTGCAAGCCTCAGCAAATTGCATAGCACATCCTTCCCTGCCCTGCCTTGAACTTTTCATATGTGGGACACGAGCAGGGCTTTTTTATTTTCTTTTTTCGCTGAGCAAGATTTTGCTTTTAATGATGATAATGGTAAACTATACAACACCTTACTATTACTATTTGCATGAATAATAATAATGTTTTCATCTTTTGGTGGGGAATCAATATCAAATGTATTTTTTACTTGTATATAACATGTAACATGGAACTTAAGAATAAATGGCCACTGTTTATTTTTGATGATGGTAAGTGCCAGATATCACTTCCACTACTTTATCTGGCAACTGTGCTGTTTATAGGATGTGATTTTATTTGTGGACTTTCGATCTGCGAATTGCTGAAGTTTTGAATTCAGGCTTTTCTTAATTACTTTATATGAACACTAACATATTTTTTAAAATAAAAATGTAAGCTGAGACATTCTGTTTGAATCAAAGCATGGTTTGTATCTCAGCTAATTACTGAGACAGACAGGAGATGATTGAGACTGACTGGTGTAAAATTGTGGTAAAACAACAATAAATGATCCTTTCTGACATTGGTAAAAAATTCATCACCATCTGTTGCTCTCCACTGGTAGCAGGCTAAGGCTCTACCAGCGTAAATGAAATGAAGTATACTTTATTTATCCCTCCTGGAGGGAAATTAATGGGGGAAAAAATAAAAAGGCTCAGGTGGTGGTGGTAGTCATCCATGCCCCTCTTGAGACTCCTTGCTGAACCCCCAGGGAGCACAATTAAGGGTAGGTGGCTGGAGACAGGAGACCAGCAACATACAACCTGCACCATGCACCACCAGTGATGGACTGGACAGGAGAGATCATTGGTGCAATATATTCTAGGGCCAGCAAGGAAGCCTTGCTGCTTGCTCTTTGACATCAGGGATTAATACTAAATAAATAAATAAATAAATTAAACATTGCTGCTGTTGTAGGTGTGAAGACTTTTCTGCAAATATAAACATGGAATAAGGCAGAGGTTGAGTAAAGTTTTACCAATGGACAAATGAAAGCAATGCAAAGTATATTTAAGAGTAACTTTACATTTTCAGTGGGAAATTTGTTAGGGCAATTGCACTGGCAAACTGAGCTAGTCTCAGTTATTTTAATATTAAGGTGCTTGTGTTGATCACTCTTGACTGTACTCTGCTCCATTTTAAGATCTGTATACAAAAAGCTTAAGCAATTCTGAACTATTACATATTTTTCTCCTGAGCAGTCAGGTTATGTAGACTCTCACTTTCCCCCTACCTAAAAGGTCCAGTCTCCGCCTGTGTTCTTGTTTTGCAACCCTTTTGTTGGTCAGCCGTTAATGGATTGAGAGGTTTCATCAGAGTTTGTATCAGCAGACATACTAAAAGCAATAACATCAAGGCTAGGACAGGCTAGACTGGCTGACTAAATGATTTGCCTCATTGGTTGTAGCTCCACAGGTTTGACCTGCTTTTGTCCAAATACCTGTTTATTGATGTCACCACAGTTTTGGCCCACAGCAATGGTTTACCATACAGTTTCCATTGCTAAACAGTTACCCAGACCAGGCTGTGGTGTGATCAGTCTTCCACCACTGCAACATCTGTCTGTTTGTTCTTCTTTGTCCCAGGGCACAGTTAACATTCAGTGTGATTAGGCCATGTTGCTCTTTAGTGTTTTACAAATGCTATTTGTTATAAATGAAAAGGCTTTCTGCTGATCCCCGAGTGACGGCAGAGTGAAAGAACACACATAAATTCGTCTTGAAAAGTGGACATATTTTAGTCTGGTTCGCTCAGATTAAACAGATGGTTTGATACATTTCAGCCACACACTTAGATTTTTACTTCTACTGCTTGGGATAAGTGAGTGTTTTCTTAGCTCAAGTCCATCTTCATCACATGCTTTTCAAGTGAGATTATGGCTTCCATACAATTCAGATAAGACAAACTGTTACGCAATATTGAAAACATGGGCTGTTATCTTTATGTTTGGTGTTGAAGGAATGTTACCTTAGTGAACAAGGCTTCTGTACTGGACAATGGTAATAAGGCTTGTAAGCTGTAATGACATTACTGTATTATGTCACCCTCACGTATAAACCCCCTCCGACACTTGTGCTTCAGATCATTTTTCTTTCCTCGTAGCTGGTAGTATCACTGTAAGGTCATTTATGGCAGTGCCATTGAGAAGGATCCAGACTACAGTCTGTTAAAAGAATGTGGGTGGGGCAGGGCCTTGGGAAGGGTGTGTCCTGTCATTGATAAAAGGTGTCAACATTTCGTTGAGCAGTTCTTGGAACTGTGGTTTTTGTTTGCTGAGTAGCAGTGAACTATGATAAATTGAGAATGGATCCTTTTTATTATCAACAATCCTTAAAATGTACACTTGCCAACAAAAATGAGTAAATTGTTGCTATTTCTGGTAGGAGTTAGCCCAGCACTAGTTTGGCAGATATCTAACTTGTGTTTTTCTTACCATATACTGTATGTCATACAATCAGAAAAAAGGCAGATCTGAATACGGCAAAGTCTTGATTGTCACGATGACAATTGACAAAAAAAATAATAGTAATAATCCAACACAACCCATAAACAAATAGAAGTCTTGCATTTTACGTCATGCATCAACATTAATCATTATTTGTTTATTTCATGTTATAAATGTATGTATGTAAGTGTGTGTGTGTGTATATATGTGTGTATATATGTATATATATATATAATTTAAATTTGGTGTCCTAAAACTCAAAACCTAATGCCACTGACTCTAGATCAGTGATGAAAAACCACATGACGATGCTTGTCAAAAATATAAAACATCATCTGGAATAAGTTCAAATTCATTTCACTTGGAATTTTTGTGGTCATTTTTCCAAAATCCATTGAAATAACTTGTTTCATTACATTTTGATTATAATTGAAGTGACTGACACATTAGTGTCCATCAGTCAGAAAGGACAGACAGCCTAAAGTTAAGTTTGTCCATTCTAGTCTAGAAAAAAGGTTTGTTGGCGATGTAATTACCTTGACAGGTTTTAACTGGAATCCCCAGTTTTCCGAAGAAGCTCCATTTGACGTATGTCGTGACGAGTCCTTAAACGTGTCATGTTAAACATTTCAAAGTAATTACATCGCCAACAAATATTATTGTCCGATGAAAAAAGAAAAAACCTGCCTTATTTTTTTAGCCTAAAGGCCAGTTTATACTCGCACGTCGACTGCCTCAGGTGGGTTATAGCATAACTGCCATAAGCTCTGCGTAGGTTCGAATAAGCTCGACACGCAACTCTTGTGTTTGATTCTGCAGCCATATTGCTGATTTGCTGCGCAAAATCCAAGGAGAAACCAAAACGGGACTTGTGTGCAAAACTAGTGGTCTGTGCTATGCAGCTCTAACTACTAACAGCACCCAATAAAAACCTAGATCACTACATGTAATTTGTTTATGGTGAACTTGCTTTGTTTAACCATCGACCAAACTCTGCCCTGTGGAGTTTACCTGCCAATATCAGCCCAACTGCTACCTGCAGATCTGGAAAAGAAACTGCAACATGGTGCTTTTACCCTACGCTCAACTATAAACACTCACTGCCCCTGCGTCACCTGACTTGGATACCACACAAGTATAAACCGTCCTTAAGTCTTAAAAGTGTGAATCTTTGCTGGTGTCAGTTTGATTTCAGTGCCCTTGTCAATGATGAGATGCATCTTCTGATTACTTATACAGCCAGAAATAGTGAAATTTCTATTAAGAGAAACCAGTGGTCAGATAAGTTTAAATGAGTTTTAGTGCTTTTAAAAATCACAGTTGTCTTTAATAATCCTCAAATCACATGATATTGCCACTTGACAACATGAATCCCTGAATCATTTACCTGCATCTGCATGTTAGTTTAGCTAGTTAGTTTAGGTGTTGGAATTTCTGAAAAGTTAACTTTATGATAGGAGTTGGTTCCTTGTAGTTTGTAGCAACAGATAATGAAAGTAAATCTTCAGCAAAGTGAAGCACGGTTGAAAAAAGCCTGCACATTTCAATAAATTGTTTTGCTTTGTTGCTTAATTATTTTTAAATGAGTCTCAAATGTAAGTTGACTAAGGTGAAGTTGCTGGGCCATAAAACAGAGTTTTATCTACACGCCTACTTTTATAGGTTTTAGCTGTTCATGACGCTCAAAATGTATTTGGTAATACTATAACATTTGTATAGCTGTGGTGTATTATTAATTGTTGCAAAAGTAGAGGAAGTTGCAACAACATGACCTATGGGAATAGTTTTTGATAGTTTCATTTCCTTTAAATATTGTGACACCATTGCCTGGTTCACAGGAAGAGAGGATATGTAGTGACTTGTCAATAGCTTTTGTGGCATCACCGTCAGTTGTGGCTGTCCTCACTAGGTACTGTTATGTCAGCGTTTTTGTGAAAGGCTGGCAGGTTACAGTTTCTACCTAAGGCAATAAGCAGATCTGCAGAAATAGTTCCAGACATGTCTTAGACAAAACTGTGTTCTTATTTCAGTATTATTTTAATAATTTTTATAAACTGCAGCGAGTCAAGTGGACGTTTTTAAAAGGAAGACCTTTTAGTTTCTGGTCATTAAGCTTCAGTGTTCTGTTGTGCAGTTGTAGGTTCCTCTTTTGCCCCTGCTTTTACAGCTTTGCTCTGGATTAGCTCACAGCACAGCCTAGCTTTCTTAATTGTTGTGACCACTTTACAGCTCAATTTATCCTACAGCTGCTGCTCAGTAGTAAGCTCATCAGTTGGATGCTGCATTAGAGAAGTGAGCTTTAAGTCGTAGCCTTTTTTTTTTAGAATAGTTTTTTATAGTTGTAAGGAATCAGTCCGCTCGCCAATCTTTCTTTTTGAAGCCAAGTCTATGCTAACTCTTTTTCATGCTCATTATGCTGTGAAAACAGGCTGCATGTCTCTTACCAATAACAGACTGTTTTTGAAGTTTAAAACAAAGTTTAAAGAAACAAAAAAAAATCCGAAAACCCTCAAAATGACTTCCCTCAAGTTTAAGTAATTTTGACTCCAAACGTCTTGGAAAATGAAACAGATTTAGTTGCTGTACCGTCATACCACAAAATGTTGTTGGATGTTGGGTTTGAATTGATTAGACTTTGCATTTCCTGTGATGTGAATGTTCTACATTACATTGATGATACTGAAACTGTACTTTATGCAACCTTCACTGCAGCCTGGTTGTTTTTCCTACCCTTCCTTCTTGCCCCATGTTTGCCCTGGCAGCTCTGGGAAAATACTTAGTTTGTAAACAAATTAACATGAAAATGTCCTCCTGAAGTAGTAATGAAAACTGTAGCTAGAACATTATCTTAGCATTGTTATAGACTGTTTCTGCATATGATCTCAAGTAATCTTCTGCAGCCATTTTATGTCCACTTGAGGGCTGGGCGATATGGCCTCAAATCAACATCGGGATATATTGAGAAGTTCATCTCGATAACGATTGATGGACGATAACAGCACTTTGCTGCACAGTTTCCATTTGTCATCAATGTAATGTCAGACAGATGTACGGGTCCACCGTGCGACTCTGTTCTGTACATGCTGGGAATCAGTTTTCAAAAAATATTTAAGAGGAATTGATTGAGACTGAGACCATTGTGCACTGACTCTGCAGCCCCCTTGTATTTTCATCTTTTTAAAATACTGAATTTACCGACATGGGCAAAATGATGTCAATTATCATTGTAAGTCTCAGTTTCTGTAAATTTTTGATATGTTGCCCACCCCTAGTTCGCTCTAACATTTCTAATGCTTTTTCCTATTTGCTCTAGCTCCAAAACTTAGGAATCAATCCAGCCAACATAGGCTTCAGCACCCTGACCATGGAGTCGGATAAGTTCATCTGTATCCGGGAGAAAGTTGGCGAGCAGTCTCAGGTGGTGATCATTGACCTGGCCGACCCCAATACACCCATCCGCAGGCCTATCTCAGCTGACAGCGCCATCATGAATCCAGCCAGCAAGGTTATTGCACTTAAAGGTATGGAAGTGCATTAGCATCACAGAGATTGCATCTTTTAAAATTGGTGCAGAGAGAAATGTAATGTTAATTTTTTAAACTACATGGTTTTTACATGGATTATTTAACTAACAACTTTTAATAGACTAGCAGTCTTTGATTTTGACACATTTGTTCAATATAACATCCATTTAGTAGTTAACTTGTATTTAAGATCTTTCCTTTTTTACATTCATGCACATCCAGCTACTTTAGTGTCCTGCTGTAAAGTATTTCTATAGAAAACATTTGTCTCATGGATGCTCAGAATAGAATTATATTTTTTGTCCAGCATCAGTGATTGCTTTGACTTTTTTTTGTTGTTTTTGTCTTTTCTATGTTCTTTTTTTATTTTCCCTTTACTGCTTTCTTATATGTTTGCAGACGGTGAGTTGAAATTTATAATACCTAACTGTGGAAGAAAAATCCTGTTTTAAAAACTTATATATATATATATGAGCAAATTAAATTGTGCTGAATTAATGATATTTAAAAGCATACAGGCTTTATTCCCCCCTATTTTTGATTTATTTTCATTGTGTGTCAGTTTTGATACAGTTTTGGTTTTTAAGCCTGTAAGCTGAATTGGACTTTTGCAAATTTTTTCTGAACAAGTTCTCCTTAATTCTTTGGAGCTTTTTCTACTTAGAGATATTCTTTCATAAACAGGATTTAGCCTTCACAGCCTTACAGCTTGCTGCCATTTCATTATATATATATTATATGTGTAAGTGATTCAGAACCTGTTCATGTGGTAATACCATGGGTCAAAATAATTTCATTTAATTCACATTTTTCCATTCAAAATCCACGTGCTTTTCCATCTGTGGGAAGTTGTAATTACTCAAATCCTGTTTTTCACTCGGCTTTAATCTGTGCTCAATATTTGTTAATTTTGCAAACCTTGACAGTATCGCGGTTCCTTGTATTTATCACTGAAGGTTCCTGTTTGCCATGAGGGAACGAAGAAGAAATCTGAGTGGGAAAGCTAATGTCATTTTATGGCCCCTGACAGCTAAATGTAAATTATATATATCCTTTAATGATGACTTGAGGGAAAAAATTGTTCAAAAACACTCTTTTCATTTGTTAGATGGTTATGTTGCAAAAGTGCATTAATATTTGAGAGGGATTAAAATTAGGAAGTACTTGCTGCCCATTAGATTTAAAAACCAACTACCTTTGAGTGCCCATCTGTGTTCAGCTCCTGAGCTTTTCCCTATCTAACTATTAAAATAACATTACACAAGCCAAAAAGCTTTTATTGTTGTAATATTATCATCTACTTGTTTACTTATGGAGTTAAACTATGTCCCTGTTTCGTGGATCAGTTTCATGAAATCACTCTTTGATTGCTCAGGCACCCTAATAAATTGGCTGTTGTTTTTAACCTTTTTATGTTGCTAACATAGCTCAACATTGTGAGTCTTAACCTTTCATTTAACCATGTCCTAGGGATAGAGACAATGCTGACACCTTTAATTGTTAATCATGACTGTAAAATATTCAGATCCCTGCTTGTTGAAATTTGGCTGCCGCCTTAAGTGGTCCATTTATCAGACTTATTGTAATTTGATTCTGCCTCAGCGATGACAAAATGATCTTGATCGTTGTGCTAACACATTCGTTTCTGCTTACTTTGTTGATTATTATTGATAATGAACAAAAGCCCCATTGCTTCTTAATAAACTCACAAAATAAACCCCAACTAATAAAACAAAAATTGAAGGTGAGTGAAACCTTTTTTACAAATAAAAACAACATTTTGTCTCTGGTTTGTTTTCCAGACATCATAAAACATACTTGACTTTAGCTAGAGATAATTAACAATAATCATTATTTTAGACCTTTCAGATCTTGAAGTATGTAAGTTACAAAAATCACCCCATTCCCTTAATTAAGCCTCTGCATTTTTATTTAGTTGTCCTTACCTGCCAGTATTACCCTGATCCAGATGTGTGTATACATGATATAATATCTTTTTTTTTTTTCGTGGTGCGTTACTTTCCTCCAACCTCTGCTTTGATTTGCCTCTGTGAAGGCTGTGGCCACATGGACTTAATACATGACAGTTAATGTTTACATTTATCACATACGTTTCAAGCACTTTGTCCAGTTTAGCATGATGTAGTACATAGTTTGGAGGACTTGTGCTCAATAAAAAAGAAGCGAGGTATGCATGCGTTCAACTACTCACTCTCTCACAGATCACAACGGCAAGGGCTGCAAACTTTTTTCATAACTTATTCATCTTGTCAACTTTCTGTGAAGTGGCGTTAGGCAAACTGCAGTTATGTGTTCTTATTGACCTACAATAGAGTTTAAAATGGGAACATTTATATGCTTCAGTTGCACATGATTGACACAATCACACCTTTTACAACCGTTTTGGAGGCTAAATATTTTTTCACTTACTCCTTCTTTCCGTGCTACTCTCATTACACTTGATGAGACAATTTCCAACTACAGCATGTTCAGCATCTCCTGTCTTTTCCGTTGTGGCATTGTTGCAAAATGGCTATATTTCAAGTTTGAATCACCCGTATCAAATTAAATTTGGTGTTTCTTTTCCTGTGAATGTGAAGTACATTTGTGTGTATGCAGACACTCTTGTCAGAAACTATAATTCTTCTTTGGCCTGGTTCCTGCCCTCATTCTTTCTTCTTTAGCGGCCAAAACCCTTCAGATCTTTAACATTGAAATGAAGAGCAAGATGAAGGCACACACCATGACGGACGATGTTACCTTCTGGAAATGGATCTCCCTGAACACAGTTGCACTTGTGACTGACAATGCTGTCTACCATTGGAGCATGGAGGGGGACTCGCAGCCTGTGAAAGTTTTTGATCGTCACTCCAGCCTGGCAGGCTGCCAGATCATCAACTACCGCACTGATGCCAAGCAGAAATGGCTCCTGCTCATTGGAATCTCAGCTCAGGTAATTTTGCAGTGGATGTATTCTGAGGTCAACTAATATAAATAACTTGGCTTAAATTTGAAACTGTATGTATAGAAATGTACCTTTTTGTGTTGGTTCAAAATATGGTTTACTTGTATGTTAAACATATATTGTTTTTCTTTTTTCAGCAAAACCGAGTGGTGGGAGCCATGCAGCTGTACTCTGTTGACAGGAAAGTTTCACAGCCTATTGAAGGCCATGCTGCTGGCTTTGGTCAGTTTAAGATGGAAGGAAATGCAGAGGAGTCAACTTTGTTCTGCTTTGCTGTCAGAGGCCAGGCTGGAGGCAAGGTGACTGGCTTTTATAACGGGATAGGATAACAGATTTAATGTTTTTGGGATTATAGTAAAACCTCTGTGAGGTCATTTCTCATAAGTTTTCTTTTCTTTTTTTCTTCCTTTGACCTAGTTGCATATCATCGAAGTGGGGACCCCGGCGACTGGCAACCAGCCATTTCCAAAGAAAGCAGTGGATGTCTTCTTTCCTCCAGAAGCCCAAAATGACTTTCCTGTGGCCATGCAGGTATGGTTTCATAACTGAGCACTCTGCATAGACACATTAAAACAAGATGAATGATTAGTCACCTGTCTGTTGATGTTAATATACATTTAGAGCATCATCCAGCCTCACATAAGCATTTTAAATAGTTGAGAAAGGTGTAAATATTTCCTTGAATTTAAGGACGGTTCTCTTCTGTTTTAAAACAAATTGGACTGTAGAGCATTTGAGGACACTTGTTTCTATTTCTGCATGTGTTTATTTATAGATAAGCTCCAAGAATGATGTGGTTTTCCTCATTACCAAATACGGCTACATTCACCTGTATGACTTGGAGACAGGAACCTGCATCTACATGAACCGCATCAGTGGAGAGACCATCTTTGTCACGGCTCCACATGAAGCCACCTCAGGCATTATTGGGGTCAACAGGAAGGGACAGGTAAGAATGCCAGCCAATCCTGATCATCTCTCCTGTTCATGAGTTTACATCTTGCTTGTGTTGCTCTCACTCTCAGATGCAAGTCGCTTTGGAGAAAAGCGTCTGCTAAATGACTGTAGAAAGAATAGAATCTGAATCATGGCTGCATTTTAGTGACATTGTTGATGACACCAACTTTTCTTCATAGCCTCTACGAGTCATTCATAATAGAACCACTTCAAAGTAGACTGTTTGTTTCATCAGCAGTCATATGTTAACAAACACAGCATCAAACATCAGTTGTGGCTTCTGACCATTGTAGGCTACGGCTCCTTGTTTGTCTGTCAACAATCAAGTTCAGACTCTGCCAGGAGGCTTTATAAATAATCCAAGGTGTAGGGTTTCACAGAGTAGCAGAGAAGGTTGTGTCTTACTTTTTTGTCTAGCTTAAACCAGAGAGGAGAACTGGATACAGCCAGCTGATGAATAATGTTCCAGCCGGGCCACACATGAATAATTGAGTAAAGAGAGGAAAGCTGATCTGAACTGTGACAGATCTTGGTTATGCTGGGGCAGTCAAATGTCTGTTAGTTTGTGTGTCTGTGTGTGTACGACGTCACATGCACACACATACACAGAAGCAGTGTTCTGAGAGATAATAGACTTCTGACCGGACCCCTCAGTGATCCCTGTTGAGTGGGTTAGTTACCAGATAAATTGGAAACCTGATACTCGCTCTACAACTGAAAAGCTATGTGCATCAAATAAAGACCCATAAACATAACCAGATGACTGGAAACTCAGAAGTGATTTTGATATATTGTCTGATTTTTCTTCTTTTTTTTTTCTTTATCTGGACTGCACAAAAAGAGCACAGTTGGATTAAATATGTGTATTACTGAAATTACTGCCTGGAAACCCAATTAAATCTTTTTTGTTACCAAACAGAGCTCAACCAAAGAGATATTCATTCTGTTTTTCTGCAGACAAAATGTATAATAGAACCATGTTATGCGCTAGAAAGTGGCTAAAATATCTTTAAAAAATGGAATATTACCAGTGAAATATCGCTTACTGTTAAAACAATGCTTCAACTTTCTGCAGTTGTCAGGAAGCTACTCACTTTGTAGCTATTCACTTGGCAGTGACTGCTTGTTTGTGAGTCTCAGTATCAGGATTTGACTTGACTCCCACTGTGTATGTATTACATCTGATCTATTGGTGCTGTGCAGTGATGGTAGGTGCAGCACTGAACTGCTGTGTGCAAATCAGACACAAACAGAAGAGGAAAAATAGTGAAATGACCAGGACAGAGAAAGGGGGAAGGGCCCTCCTCCCTTTTAACACATGACACATAGTGGGAAGCACGGCCTGGTGCCCTCAATCCTCTTAGTGCAGGTCCTCTATTCCCCTCAGTCTCCTCCTTATTATCCACGTCATCAGTATTTCAGCCACCTGTGACGAGTCTACAGGTTTTTTTTTGGGGGGTTTGGTACGTTTGTCTGGGTCAATAAATCACCTGATACTGCAGTTCCTGCGTCATTTGATGCTCGGGGATGTCTTAAGTTGTTCAAGCAAGTTTGCTGCTTTTTTCCACGAGGCTGTCATCAGTTATTTGCTTAATTGTCTGCAGGTGATATTGCTGTATTGTCACTCAGATGTTCACTCATGAGACCACAAGATTTATATGATTGACAGTGTGACTATGAAGCCCCTCGTACATCTTGTGCAGAGAAAACAATATCCACTAAGACCCTTTTCTTAATTGTATTCTTTACATTTCCTTTTTACATTTCAATTGCTTCCAATTAGTCCTCAACATTATAGTGAGTAAGTGTCCTTTAGCACATAAAAGCCAGGGCACTGACCAGCTGGGCTTGTTTGTAGAGGCGCCAACACTAGCTGTCTTTCTCCTTCGGCCCCCCTCCCTTTTCCCTCCATCCTGCTCTTTTCATGACTTTCATTGACTCTTTTTCTCTCAGTTGCTAGACCACCTCCCAAAAGCCATGTATCACACTGCCCCATGAAGAAAACATTTGCATTCAGCCTCCACATCCTGAGGCCAAACAGCAGTTTGGAGATGGATGCTATTCCTCACAGTTCTGTTTCTCTGAAATAGCTGATTTGTGGCACAGTATTGAAATGATTGGTTGAGATATTTGATTGTAGTCATTATTTATGTTATAATTTTTGAAAAATATAATTCATTAATTTGAATCAAAATGTTTTTACATTTCTTCTTGCTGGTTTAGTTAGACCATTCACTGGATTCATAATTGAATTATTTTAATAGAGGTACATGAAGGAAGTTTGTACAATGGTTGTAGAATGTGTACAGCTGAGCTATCTGGGGAGTAACTGATTGACTGGAAACAGCGCCTAGCCAGTACGCTGTCCAAGACAGATTTTTAAAACCAAGGACCTTCACCTGAACAGAGCTTAGTTTTTCCTGTAATAACTACAAGCATATGACACATTGTCTGTATTGACACAGGTGCTGTCTGTCTGTGTGGAAGAGGAAAACATCATTCCATACATCACCAACGTGCTGCAGAATCCAGATCTTGCGCTCCGCTTAGCTGTCCGTAACAACCTCGCAGGAGCCGAAGAACTCTTCGCACGCAAATTCAACAACCTGTTTGCTGCTGGCAACTACTCCGAAGCTGCCAAAGTTGCTGCAAATGCACCAAAGGTATTTATATTTTCAGCATAGTCCATCAACATCTTTAACACAGTCTGATAAAAAAAATTCATTTTGAATTTGCTATATTTCTTCAAGAGTTAATGTACTTAATATGCTTTTATGTATTCAGTGCTAGCAATAGTGCCTTTTATCTTTTGTTTACATCTGTTCTCACGTGCAGTTGAATTTTCTCCTCTTAGGGTATCCTGCGAACCCCAGACACCATTCGTCGCTTCCAGGGTGTTCCCACTCAGCCGGGCCAGACCTCTCCCTTGCTGCAGTACTTTGGCATCCTGTTGGACCAAGGTCAACTCAACAAGTTTGAGTCCCTTGAGCTGTGCAGGCCTGTTCTCCAGCAGGGACGAAAGCAGCTTCTGGAGAAGTGGCTGAAGGAGGACAAGGTATTGTAGATGTTTATCTTTGCCTCCACTCATACAAAGAGGCACTTCCTGAACTGGCTGTTTTGTTTACATAGCATGGCTATTATTGTGGATTACATGAGAACATCTGATATTCCAGGAATTCCTGCACTTCCTTTAGGAAGCATGGCTGTATCTTGGATACCTCAACAGTAAAGAATTGTAGATTTGGGATAAAAATAAACATATTTATGAATTTAAAAAAACAATCAATAGAATAACAAATAAATTACATTTCAAAATGTTTACGTGTTATTTGCTATGATGTTGACTTTTGTTTATTCAGTATTCTATATTTGCAAAAGAGAAAATAAAAACAAGGGAAAATTTGCTTAAATTGTCTTGAATTTCCTGAAAGTCCTGATTGTGCTGGTCCTGCATTTTAGTTGGAGTGTTCAGAGGAACTGGGTGACCTGGTGAAAGCAGTGGATCCCACCTTGGCTCTTAGTGTCTACCTGAGGGCCAACGTTCCCAACAAGGTCATTCAGTGCTTTGCAGAGACCGGCCAGTTCCCCAAGATTGTCCTGTATGCCAAGAAGGTATGAACTCACATTGGCACAGTAGTTTTAACTACTAGTTGTTTCTCTGCATCAACATCTCAGCTCTTATTTGTAGACTTATTCTTCTATAATCAGCAAGAGCAATGTCTCAAAATTAATATGGTTCTTTTGTGTCTGTTCCAGGTTGGCTACACTCCAGATTGGATCTTTCTGCTGAGGAATGTGATGCGGATTAACCCAGAGCAAGGTCTGCAGTTTGCACAGATGCTTGTTCAGGATGAGGAACCACTGGCTGACATCACACAGGTCAGAAAACAGGAGGAATCTCTTGCGATACATAAAGATGTTGCATACTTTTCATTTTTAAACAAATTGTTCAAAATTTTAGACTGAAAAGTACTTGCTTTTTCTCGTTTGAAAGAAAGAATGTGAGTCACAAAACAGGCTAACAACGGAGAGCTACATCTGTCCTGTAATATAAAGGAAATACACCTCTTCCTTTACTTCCGATCACTGCAGAATCTCAGCAATGTAAATGTCAACTGCTGACAGAGCTTTCTTTGTTGCCTAAAGTGCTGTACTGGCAGAAAAGGAGTTTAAGAATACAACACAGTGCAACAGAGGAGTTCAAATTGTACTGCAGTGAGAAATAAATGTCTTCTCAGCCAGTTTTTGCCCTTTTTACAACTCAAGTGGAAAAAACAAGGACTATTCTAAACGAGAGGATTTACTCGTATTAAAAGCAATTACTGTAACTTTTTCATTTTTCGGACATTCGGATTTTTCATCTGCACATTTGCATTTTGACTCCAAACGGAAAAGAATTAACAGAGAAATGGAAAAATATGATTAGAGCTCATCATAAAAGTGAGATGTAGAGCTATAAAACAAGCAGACACTTGCATAACAGTGAGGGGAAAGGAGTAAAAAGTCAAAATGACAAGAATCAGAGGTGCAGAGTTTGGTTTTCTGCTGTGATACGTTTGTTCTACTGATGTCTTGCTGCAGTTGTGGCTGATCTTTGTGTGGCCAATGTCCTTTATCTACCTCAGCATTGTTATTGACATTTGTTTTTGTTATTAGTGTATTTCTACAGTTCATTTAAGATAAAGTGGGAAGGCTTTACATCTATTCAGATGATTAACAAGATTAAAAAAGAAAATTTTCACCTCCATCATTGGAGGATTGATGAGGTTTGTTTGGTTTGTCTGTTTAGCTTTTCATACAATCTTAACAAGAGGTGTGGCATGCCCCAGTGTATGATTTGATTTTGAGTACAGTTCAGGAGTTTTTTTTATTTTTACAGCAGTTTATTTGTTACAAGGTCTTTAATAACTTCTTAGTTTTTCAGTTAAACAAATACGATCTCTGTGCCTCTCTGTGTCTGTCCAGATTGTGGACGTTTTCATGGAGTACAACCTGATCCAGCAGTGCACCTCTTTCCTCCTTGATGCTCTGAAAAACAACAGACCCTCTGAGGGGCCACTACAGACTCGCCTGCTGGAGATGAACCTCATGCATGCTCCACAGGTGGTCCAATATTCTCTGCTACATGGAGTTCAATTTGTTAAACTAGGAATTTTTTTCTCTCTCTAACTTTATTTTTTTTTTTACATTCATTGTTCTGGATGAAGGTTGCTGACGCTATCCTTGGCAACCAAATGTTCACAAACTATGATCGCGCCCACATCGCCCAGCTGTGTGAGAAGACTGGACTCCTGCAAAGAGCACTGGAGCACTACACAGACCTGTATGACATCAAGCGTGCTGTGGTGCATACACACCTCCTTAACCCAGAGGTAGGCTTTGCTTAGTTATTGATTAATATGTATTTATGGGTATGTCTGATTTAAGAACTAACCTTGGCACATTTGCTTCATTAGTGCAGATCATTTAAAGAAGTTTAAATGCTAATATACTATTTCAAGATTATCTCATTCTTCTAATCATCAGAGTTGTATTACCTCTCAACACTCTCTAACTATGTATATTTAGAAAGTTCTTTGTGATATTGTACATAGCCTACTCAAAGTCAAGTATTTTAGATTTCAAAGTACTAACAATGAAGTCTTTGTCTTCAAGACTTGTATTCATGATATTTGAATATATAAGAAGCCGTCCAATTAGTGGAGGGGTGTCCAGCGCTGGTCCTTGAGAGCTGCAATCTTGCAGGTTTAGATGTCTCCCTGATCCAACACACCTGATTCACATTAAATGGCTCTCCTCAACAGCTTGTTAAGTTCTGCCCAAGCATATTGACCCATCAATCTGATTCAGGTGTGCTGCAACAGGAAACATCCAAAACCTCCAGGACAGCGGCCCTCGAGGGCAGACTGTGGACACCACTGAATTAGTCTGTGACCTTATCCGTAAGCCTTTTAACACCATCTGTTGATTCAATGAAAAAAAAAACATGCCAGCATGAACTAAGACAGTGGAGCAAGCCAGGGATAATTTCTGCTTTAGGTTGGACCAGAGTGCAGAACTAAAAATGTTAACCCTTTCATAAAAGTAAAGACTTTTATGCCCAGTGTAACATTACTGATTATGGAGCCATAGGTTGATTGAACAAGGTTTAATATCCGTTTTTCCCCCACCTCTAGTGGTTGGTGAACTACTTTGGCTCACTTTCTGTAGAAGATTCTCTGGAGTGCCTCAGAGCCATGCTCTCAGCCAACATCCGCCAGAACCTGCAGATCTGTGTCCAGGTGGCCTCAAAGTACCACGAGCAGCTCTCCACACAGTCTCTCACTGAACTCTTTGAGTCTTTCAAGAGCTTTGAAGGTGAGGAACCAGATTTAATGCTTGCATCCAGTGTGCTTTGACATGAGAAATCTCTAATCAGGTCAGTAACAATGTTATTATTTAGTTTCTTACAAAAGGTAGTACATGCTGAAGATAAAGAATTATATAAAAATGTCTTGTAGTCATTTCAATGAGGATTAGTTTGCCTAAGATGATTCTGTATTTAGTCTAAACCATAGACTAAAATGAGATTTTTCCCAGTTTCTCTCATGCTGCCATGCCCTCCTGCCCTTGTACTTAAATAGAGATATCCCAGCTATCAATGAAACATGTAGGCCAGACTAGAGGCAGTACAATCGATATCGAGTGCTGAGTGGAGGTGAGCTAATGCAACCTCTCTGTTGTTAATGGAATAATAGAGCAAAAAGGTTATATCAGAAAGGGGGAAAGCATGGCATGGAACATTTTAATCTTTTGATCTTTTGATCTTTTCAGGATGTTGGCTCCACAATGCTATTATTACACTGGGATTGCTTGTAAACACAAATATTGTCTGAACACTTGAATGACTGTCTTTGTGTCCCTCAGGTTTGTTCTACTTCCTGGGCTCTATTGTAAACTTCAGTCAGGATCCTGAAGTTCACTTCAAATACATTCAGGCTGCCTGCAAGACGGGCCAAATCAAAGAGGTGGAGAGGATCTGCAGAGAGAGCAACTGCTATGACCCGGAGCACGTCAAGAACTTCCTCAAGGTAAAGCCGCAGGGACGAGTGAAGTGTTTCAAGACACACTTGACAATTTATTTTCATATTTTATTTTATACTTGTGTCTCTCACCTCCTTATCTGCTAAATTTTTGTTCTCAATACACACTTTTTGCATTCCCACATGTAGTTTTTCACGATTTTGTCTTGTTGGTTTAAAGGCAAAATGTCCTGGTGATGGAATTTTGTAATCCTCACAAAATATTCTGAGCCCTTTGCACAGATAACAAAATTATTACTTCTACTAACTGACCCCTGCAGGTTGCATATTGGTTATAAATATTCAAGTAACAATCCTTATGGTAGTCACATATCTTTTGTGCTTTTCCTCTTTTATCTTTGGAATGGCAGGACATGTATCAGGTAAATCTATTCCCCTCACAATACAGGACTTAACCCATTCCCCTTTAAATTGAAACATGGGACTGAAACAGGGATTTGTATGGAGAGTGTATATGTTTATACACCAATCCATACACTACTGGGATGTAACTAAAGCACTCAGAATTTTGTGTAGTCTTAGGCCCAATCTCAATTCTCCCCCTTAGCCCTACCCCTTAGCCCTTCCCCTCCGTTTTGCGCATTCACGAGAGACC
>JAOXYM010000016.1:2370143-2383820 GCA_028567055.1 Leptatherina wallacei | reverse complement strand
TGTGTTTAGTGTGTAATAGGAGTTTGTAGTCTGTGCAGCATGTTCCCGCATAATAGTGTACTTTCCCAGTTTGTTAATCCTGTGGGTGGCAGCAGTGCATTAGCATACCAGTCCACTGGACTTTTGGTCGTCGCTGCTTAGTAATGACCTGATAACAGCAGATATCTTTTAGAGACTTTTTTTTTTTTTTTAGCCGTTTGCCCCAGTTACAAGCTACATACCCATCCTTTAGCAAGTCGGTTGTTTGCTAGTGACAGAACTTTGTTTTCTTATGTTGTATGGAACTTCTGATTCACCTAAGGGAGGGTTGATGTTATCAGGAAAATACATTTATATTGGAATGATGGATATCTCCATAATAAGATCAATAAAATGTCTACCCTTAGAATGAACTGACTTATATGGGGTGTCCTCATGTTATCTTACTATCATCTTCTTTCCTCCCCCCCACTACAGGAAGCAAAACTCACCGACCAGCTGCCACTTATCATTGTCTGTGACCGCTTTGACTTTGTCCATGACCTGGTCCTCTACCTGTACCGAAACAACCTGCAGAAGTACATTGAGATTTATGTTCAGAAGGTAAGAGTTGATGCAGGCACATATACATTATTATTATTAGATGGTAAACTTGCTTCGTGGGTGTGAGATTTACTGTTAAGTATGTTGTTTTAGGTGAACCCTAGCCGTCTGCCTGTTGTAGTTGGTGGGCTGTTGGATGTGGACTGCTCCGAGGATGTCATCAAAAGCCTGATTTTAGTTGTGAAGGGACAGTTCTCCACTGATGAGCTGGTTGCTGAGGTGGAAAAGAGGAACAGGTGATGTATTTTTCCACCTAAACTTTTCTGAACGGTACAGCTTAAAAAAATGGAAAAGAAATCAATGAACAGTCTCTTCTGTGGCGTTTTAACTATGTTTTAATCTTCCCTGGCCTAAAAAAGTTCTGACATCCATTTTTTTTAGGTTGAAACTGCTGCTGCCTTGGCTGGAGTCTCGTATCCATGAAGGCTGTGAGGAGCCTGCTACTCATAATGCCTTAGCAAAGATCTACATTGACAGCAATAACAACCCTGAGCGCTTCCTGCGGGAAAACCCTTTCTATGACAGCCGTGTTGTGGGAAAGTACTGTGAGAAAAGAGACCCTCATCTGGCCTGCGTGGCCTATGAGCGAGGACAGTGTGACCAGGAGCTGATCAACGTAAGGCTGACTTTTTGCTTCACATTCACCGTTTTGATACATTTCTTATCATTGTTTGCTCAAAATTGCCCTCTGTCTTTTCAATTTTGTCCTTTGTCACGTTAGGTTTGCAATGAGAACTCCCTCTTCAAGAGCTTGTCCCGCTACCTTGTCCGACGCAAAGACCCTGACCTGTGGGCCAGTGTGCTGCTTGAGACCAACCCCTACAGGCGTCCACTCATTGACCAGGTATGGTGCACAGAAGTGAAGATGCATCATAATCGGTACCCTGCCAATTGCCTCTCTAAGCTTCTGTTTCTTTCCATCTCAGGTGGTGCAAACAGCGCTTTCAGAAACCCAGGACCCAGAGGAGGTATCAGTCACTGTCAAGGCTTTCATGACTGCAGACTTACCCAATGAGCTCATTGAACTGCTGGAGAAGATTGTTTTGGACAACTCTGTCTTCAGTGAACACAGGTATGTGGCATTAACATGATGTACTTGCTTTTATTTCAGTACTTCAAATATTACATAGAAAACTAATGTTTGTTTTTTTCCTCTTTGCCTTTAGAAATTTGCAAAATCTGCTGATCCTGACAGCAATCAAAGCTGACCGTACGCGTGTGATGGAGTACATCAGCAGGCTAGACAACTACGATGCTCCTGATATCGCTAACATCGCCATCAGCAATGAGCTCTTTGAGGAGGCTTTTGCCATCTTTAAGAAGTTTGATGTCAACACCTCAGCTGTTCAGGTTGGTGGCGATTCTTAACACTTAAACAAGAATCTTATTGACTGATAACGGGTCAGTCATTGTCTTACCATTTTATTTTATTTTTCCCCCTCTCCCTCCAGGTCCTGATTGAGCATATTGGCAACCTAGACCGGGCCTATGAATTTGCAGAGCGTTGCAATGAGCCAGCTGTGTGGAGCCAGCTGGCCAAGGCTCAGCTACAAAAGGAGCTGGTGAAAGAAGCCATTGACTCTTACATCAAAGCTGATGACCCCTCTGCATACATGGAGGTGGTGCAGGCCGCTGATAAGAGTGGTAAGGTGGTTTTTTTGAGTTTATTTTACTAGTTGATTTTATTTCATAGATTCTGTCTTGAGTCTTGTAGTTTTCTTTCATAACAATACATATTAGTAGATTTTCAGGCTGAGAAAAACTATTATCTGACATTTTAAACCCAATGATCAGAGGGCAAGGCCGGTGCTACTTCCAGTGAAAGGAATTAATTGCACTAGTTGCAAGCAGTTCTTGTAGTGATCACAGAGGGAGGCTTACTATGAAAAAGATGAAAGTGATCAATATTGTTTTGAATGTGCTTCAGGTAACTGGGAGGACTTAGTCAAATTCCTTCAGATGGCTCGTAAGAAGGCCCGTGAGTCCTATGTAGAGACAGAGCTGATCTTTGCCCTGGCCAAAACAAATCGCCTGGCTGAACTTGAAGAGTTCATCAATGGACCCAACAATGCTCACATCCAACAGGTTGGCTTCCCTCTGACACAACCATAAGTCATCCAATCAGCCCGATTTAAAACTAAAAGAATTTGTCTTTATTGTGCTGGCTTTTTTCTTCAGGTCGGCGACCGCTGCTACGACGAGAAAATGTATGAAGCTGCTAAACTGCTATACAACAATGTCTCGAACTTTGGTCGTCTGGCTTCAACTCTGGTGCACCTCGGTGAGTACCAGGCTGCTGTGGATGGTGCCCGGAAGGCCAACAGCACCCGCACCTGGAAAGAGGTGTGCTTCGCTTGTGTGGATGGAAAGGAGTTCAGACTAGCCCAGATGTGCGGTCTCCACATTGTGGTACATGCTGATGAGCTAGAGGAACTCATCAACTACTACCAGGTAAGAGAAATTACCCAGATTATTAAAAAAAGAAAATAATAGATTGAGAGTTTGCCCTCCTTTTTCTTCAGTTTTCCAATTCTAACTTTTAGACATGTAAGAATTAAGCCATGCCATGCTCATCCTTCTCTCAGGACCGTGGCTACTTTGAGGAATTGATCACCATGCTGGAGGCTGCCCTTGGCCTGGAGCGTGCTCACATGGGCATGTTCACAGAGCTAGCCATCCTATACTCCAAGTTCAAGCCTCAGAAGATGAGGGAGCACCTGGAGCTCTTCTGGTCCAGAGTTAACATACCGAAGGTCCTGAGAGCAGCGGAGCAGGCTCACCTGTGGGCAGAGCTGGTATTCCTGTACGACAAGTATGAGGAGTTCGACAATGCCATCATCACCATGATGAATCACCCAACAGATGCCTGGAAGGAGGGCCAGTTCAAAGACATCATCACCAAAGTACTCTTTGATTTGATATCAGAATGATTATTTTTTGTTTATTTCAGGTTTCACTTCTTTAAAGAGTAAATTATTTAATCTTTCTCAGTTGTAGAACTCAAAATAAAACGTTGTGCTATGATGATATTATTGCAAAGTTATGGTCGTTATGCCTCAAGTCTCAGTAGCCTGAATCAGTGGTAATTCTTTTTATAAATGGTAATTATTTATTCTTTCCCTCTGCTCTCTCTAGGTGGCTAACGTGGAGCTGTACTACAAAGCCACCCAGTTCTATCTGGAGTTCAAGCCTTTGTTACTGAATGATTTGCTCATAGTGCTCTCCCCTAGACTGGACCACTCACGTGCAGTCAACTTCTTCTCCAAGGTACAATTAAATTTTTCACACAGTGATAAAAATGGACAGATACACATGTTCTCAAAGGTTTAACTTAAGATAATCTCTGGATGCATCTGTTAACAGGTTAAACAACTACCACTGGTCAAACCTTACCTACGGTCCGTACAGAACCACAACAACAAATCAGTCAACGAAGCACTTAACAACCTGTTCATCACAGAAGAGGACTATCAGGTAAAGTTTTATTGACATCAGCCTGTGATGCAGTTAAATTATAGGTAATTAAAATCACTTTTCTTTAATTTGATATCCACATATTTGCTTGTTAGGCACTGAGGACATCAATAGATGCCTATGACAACTTCGATAATATCTCACTGGCCCAGCGTTTGGAGAAACATGAACTGATTGAGTTCAGAAGAATTGCTGCCTACCTCTTCAAAGGCAACAACCGCTGGAAACAGAGTGTGGAGCTATGCAAGAAGGACAAGCTCTATAAGGTGCATTTTCTTTGCTAGAGTTAAAGGGGAGGGGATGTGTAAGAGGCAACAGGAAGCAATGATGCTTCATGAGGGAAGAGTCTCAGTTGTTTACAGGGGCTGGTTTGTGTCGTCTATCCTTGACCTTCTTCATACTCTGCCACCCAACAGGATGCCATGTTATATGCATCAGAGTCCAAAGACACAGAGCTTGCAGAAGAGCTGCTCTCCTGGTTCCTTCAGGAGAACAAAAGAGAGTGTTTTGCCGCCTGCCTATTCACCTGCTATGACCTGCTGCGGCCCGATGTGGTGCTGGAGACCTCCTGGAGGCACAACATCATGGACTTTTCTATGCCATACTTCATTCAGGTCATGAGGGAGTACCTCAGCAAGGTGGGTCAGCTTTTTTCAGGCTGTGCTTGAATTCCTACCAAAGAGGTTCATTAGTAATCTGAACAAACGTCAAACCCTTCCACATATGTTGACAAATTGGGTTCATTGTGTTCCAAATCTGAATATAGTGGCTTCATTTTAATAAAAAATAACGGAAGCTCTCAAAACCTACACGTGAGATGCATACCCAGAATTTTGTGTAGCGGTTTATCTTTGACTAAATTTCTTTGCCGCATCTGCTGGTTTCTTTTCATGAAGGAATATTTAATTTTCATCTATTCTGCTGCACCTTTTCTCTTCCAGGTTGATGCAGTTGAGGAACAGGTGAAAGTTTTTAAAAGCTCTATTTTTTTGGTCTGATAATTAGCTCAAGAGACTGCAGCCTTGAGTGTGCATGAGTTTGTTTAAAACACAGATTGCACTCTCACTTGTACACAGCCACTGATTCGTCCGTTAAGCTTATACTACAATTGTCAGGAAATGTTACAGGCATGCAGGCTCGAATAAAACTTCTGCATATAATTGCAGTAGTATGTGGGAAAAAATGGAGTAAAAACTGTATATTCACTACACTGTAGCTTGTTTAGAGAAAATGCACCTTAAACAACAGCTTTAATCTTTTTTTCTTTGCACTTTGAGTGCATGAATGTGAATTGTTTATTTCACATCTTCGTGTTCAGTGGTAAAAATTTCAAGAAATGTCAATTGTATAAAGCTAACCTAAAAAGTCGTTTTCTAAAGCTTGTATCTGTTCTGCAAAAAGTTAATGTCTTTGACCTGGTTACTGTAGGATGCATGTGCAAACATGCTGGTCATTTTGATAGTAGCAGGGTGTTGGATGTCTGGCTTCCTGCAAGTCTTTGCACCTCTTTCCATCACTGTACTGCATTATCAGTGCTGCAGCTTATTTATGACCCAGCAGTGTTACACACGCAGCATGGGACTGTTTCTTTTTACATGAAAACGAGGTTTCATCTGAAGGCTTGATGTTTCTGAAAGGGCATGGAGAAGCAATGTGCACTGCTAAGTAAGCCCTTGTTCCTTTTTATTTTAGCAATAACCTGCATCCAGGTGCTGCCGCTTTCCTTCTCTGGACTTGATATGTACATGCTGCTTATTGCTGCATCTGACTTGCTGCCCTAAGAGTTTCCTGGTTTTATTCACATACCTTTTTAAACTATTTTTAGTTTAACTTTGTTTGTTAGACAGAACAGAATCAAAAGAAATTATCTTCAGTTATCTGTAATTTGTCAAGCTATGAAGAAATGAGCTGAGAATCTGCATTTTATGCCCAAGCAAGAAGTCCTAAACGGTACTCATTGATCTTTTATTGTTCTGTACAACTGTATAGGTTTCTGGACATTTTAATTTCTTTAGTGTCAGGAAAAGCTGATTATTGACACCATTGTGCAAACATTTTAAGCATTAACCTTCCAACTAACTTCATTTAAGGTGCATGTGGACTCTCAAGTAGCATTAAGTTTTGAATGTACTTACCCGCTGGCTGACTGAAGCATCTTGGACAATTCTCTACAGTTCTTGTACAAGAAAACCTCAGTTGCTTAAACCAGTAAACCCAGACTGATTCCTTGACATTTGGATCCGGGCCCTATGTTGATCAGAGCATCTGTAGCAGGACTTGTTGCAGCAGAATATTGGTTTTAATGTGATTTGTCATGATGGATAACAACCTATACATCAGTCTCTAAAATGTTTACACCTGGTTTACACTGATGTTACTGTTGCAATTTTTCAGCATGTAATTTACTTAACAGTTCAAACTTTGGTGTAATTGTGTTTATTTCTTCCCAATGCAGGTAGATAAACTTGAAACCTCAGAGTCCGTAAGAAAAGAAGAGGAGCAGGCAACAGAGACGCAACCCATCGTCTATGGTAACAGGCTAACAGTGGTGTCAATGTCCAGTTCCCTGTGATTAGTAACAAGAGCAGTTTTCTTCCCACACAGCCATTTAGATTATCCACAGTTTCTGCATTCATTTAGCATCATGTAGCTCTGAATATCAGAATTTAAGTACCTGAGTACCCGGGATCAAATCTTGTTTTATATCATTATGAGGCTAGAATATGATTAAACATGCCTAAAAATCATCACATCCTGAGAGGGTGAGCTGCTGTAGGATGTTGTAATGAGTTATAAGATTATTGGGAGGGATCTTTTTGTGGGTTTATATAAACCTCAGTGGAATCAGGACTCAAGCAATACTTGAAGTATGTTCAGAGTACAACTTTATTGATCAAAACTTCATGATTCTCTATATATACTTCAAATGTAGCTGGAGTTGTGGCTTGGCTGGACTCCCCTGTCCAAGTACCCTTACTGGGGGGTAAATGGTTTTCTGGTTTGTTTTTGATTTGATCAAAACTTAAGCTAAAAAGCAAAAATCTGTTTTATACCAAAACTGGTTAAGAATTGATGAAGGGAAAAAAAAAACATGAAAGTTTTTGTGTGTCTGTGTGTATTTCAGGAACACCCCAGCTGATGTTGACAGCAGGCCCCAGTGTACCTGTGGCCCCTCAGCAACCTTACGGCTACGGCTACCAGGCACCTGCAGGATACGGCCAACCAGCAGCTCCGGCAGGCTTTGGCTACGGCATGTAAAGACCCCTTCTTCTTCTCTCCACATCCAGGCTGGAGCCACCATCCATCCATCTCCCACAGTCCTTCACCAGACCATTGTCTCTCTGCCTTCTACATGGAGCAGGAGATAATACTGACAAACTTTTTTCCTTTTTTCCCTACCTTTTCTCCTCTTTTTTTTTTTATCATATCCTGTCATGAAGGACTCAGTTTTATTTCTGTTGTCAAAAAGATTAAACGATTGAATCACAAAGATTAATTTTTCTCACATTCCATATTGACTAGTTTAATTTTTCTCATGTCTATTTTATTTGAATGGGAAAATGGTTTATGTACATTGGCGGGGAGGAGCTTGTGGGAAGACCCAGTCCTCTTCCCAGATTTGAAAAAAAAAAGGTCTGTTTGAAGCATCTGATTTGCACTCTGTTGTGAGAAGAAATTAATGTAAAACCTCTTCCTCTCATGTGTGAGCAGCTTCTTCTGTCTGACTGTACAATGCATTTAATTATTGTATATTCAGACACAAAAACCGCTACTGTGTTCTTTTATATTGCAGCACCAGACTGCCGCTTTCATGACCACAATCCTGAAACACTACATTTTATTAGTGATAATCCCACACTCACTCCTTTAGGGCTGTTTGTTGAAGAGAATTTTACAATTTACAGGAAAGTTTGGTTCTTTTCCAGCAAAGCCTATGCAGAAGTTTTCAGACTAATTTCCTTTCAGAGAACATTTCTGTGTACTTTACATACTGCTCTAAAGTGGGACCTCAGGAGGGACTGCAGACCTGTCAGTGTGTCTAACACCGCCCCCTTCTTGCATCATTTTGGACTCTGTTACCAAGTGTGCAGGAGATTTTTTTTTGTTTGTTTTCCACATTTCTCTTTGTGTCCTGTTGTGGTTTGCATTTAACTTTCATTTGACCTCATCCAAATATGAAACTATCACAGCACATGTGGGGGTTTGAAGTTTTTATCGAAGGCTTGCGTCTATACAGGAAACCAATCATTAACTCCTTATATTCTTGTCTAAATTACTTTAGATTTAAATTGTGCACTTACAATATTTGATTGTGCATAATCAGGATCATAATGAATGAAGCAGCGGTTTTGTTTTCCACTTAAAAAAAAAATAAAGGCTTCTTGTTTGTCAACAATGGTGTGATTTCTTATATAAATGGTTTTTAAACAATTTTGGACTGGTTAGTTTGTTGATATGCCTAGAGCAGGAGTGCCCAAGTCCCGTCTTCAAGAGCTACTATCTTGCGCATCCCTTCTCCAACACACCTGAACCAAATGAATAGCTCGTTAACAGGCCTCTGCAGAGCTGAGTGATGTGAGCATGAGCGAATTCACCATTTGATTCAGGTGTTGGAGAAGGGTTGCATCTTAAAGTTGCTGGATAGTAGCTCTCAAGGACTGGACTTGGGCACACCTGGCCTAGAGAATGGCTTTTTTAAATTGGCTTACAGAAGAAAGACTGAACTTCAGCTACAAATTTAAGATGTGTGACTGGTTTAAAGCAGTCATTAGTAAAGCTTACCAGTGTGCTATAGTAAGTTCTGAGTCTAAATTAGATATGGAACAGGATCTTTTAGCAGTTTTCAGGTTTTTGATGCAAGATTTGGGTATTGGACTGGGTGGCCAGTCCATCTGTAATTCAGAAGCAGCCTTTTTACATGCATGACGTAGTGCTAGTGCCCTCTGCTGGTGTATGTTGACAGATTTCAGAAGTAAACCAGCCATGCCGTTTTCTCAGGTTGGTGAGTTGTTGGTCACCCAGACCACTAATGTGATAAAGCAGAAAAGTAAGAGACCAGTTGTAAGTCAGTGGAAGAAACCTTCCAACAGGTTTACAGATGCCAGTATGTTTATGATGTACAAGTATCCCTCTGAAACTTAGACTATACTACACTTTTATTACATGTAAGAGTTTTTTTTGCATTGGATCCCATATGATCTTTAAAGCATTATAGATTGTATTGGATCTAATGTTTTGAGTTTAACTCATATAAAGCTATAATAGTGTGTTTTGGACTTTACAGAATACCATTTTTCTACTAATCTGTCTTAAAGGTGGAGTATTTATGAAAGTTCTACACCTAAATTAATACTTTAGAGCTTACTTAAGTGAGAAACGGAATAACAAGACATAAGTTATTTAAATGTCTTTGCATATTAAAAAAAGTCTCAATTCTGATATTGTACATTATTAAAGCATTTACCACTTCTGGTGTTGTACTAATAATCATATTGTATTGTGACCATCGCATCAGATAACTACCAACTAACAAAATGACTACTCAAATATCAGGATATTTTCAATTTGTCATTTAGAAAATGAGGGACAAATTGCTTCTTCAGTATGCTGTAAGTACGAAACTGACAAATTAACTTGAAGCCCAACAGATTTACTGTTCAACTCCTAGAATAAGCCATGACGGATTTACAACAGATGTCAATATCAGTTTGTGTGTTTGCAGAAATATGCCTTGATAAATTTTTGATGGGGATGGGGGGGGGGATACTGAGGGTAATTTAGAAATGGTGTCAATCTATTGTTCCCAATCTCTTTGTTACCCTGCAAAATAAGCAGCACACTGCTGAGTAGAAAACAATGTGGAGTCAATTAGCGCCATCAATATTAGCTGCTAATTGGTTTAATCAATCATTCAGAAGAAATTGAAATAACCCATTTTTCATTTTAAATATAACATACTGTAGGCCTATGTATAGATAAAAATCAGCAAACATATTGGTATATTTTTACTCCCAAGAGATCTACAACAGGGTCATCATTCAAAAACCTAGAATCATTCAGTTTGTGTTAACTCCGATACTTTGTCTTAACAGACAGATACTGAAACTGATTGTGGCACATTTACCGACTCCGTTTGCAATTCAAACAGTTTTAAAAGTGTAGAAAAAGCGTCGTCCTTCAGCTGCAAGCAGAAACTTTAATAAAGCTTTAAGTGTCCGGTGACACTGTCGATCAGATCAGCCGGGCCTGGACCGATACCAAGCACAGTGCGTGATCCTGGTGCAATTTGTGTCCTCCCTGCATCTTGAATGAGGCTGACGGTGAGGCCAACTTCTTTGGCATGACCCAGCAGATCAATTAGGGTGTCCTCATCTGGGGCCTTCACCACCACCTTGGGCTGGCCACAGTACTCCCATTGTTTGAGAAGCTCAGGGTTTCTGCGTTGAACCTGCTTGTAAGCCGATACGGCAGCGTGGGAACACTGGGCAGCAACCTTCCCTTTGCCCATCTTCAGATCATTTCGGACCACCAGAATCATCTTAAACTCGCCTCCTTCTCCCATCACACTCGCTTCCCCGCCGTTACCCACCGCTGTCATCAGGCTTTTGGATGCAGTGCCAAGCCGGCCCCGAAGGTGCCACCCAAGTAGGAGTCCACAACCCAGTCCTGCTACTACACCCAAGCCCAGCGGTGCATTTAACAACTCCATTTTGTTAAACCTGTAAAAAGAAACACATGGACGTTTAAGTTTATGTCAATCTATAAGTTTAAGCTTAGATGCCAAACAGTTTCTACCAGCAACATTGTTTCATAATCAGCTTCTTTCTTGATCTAGAAAACGTTAATCTCAAGGAGTAACTGATAAATCTTCCTCAGCTGTCACCCATTGTACAAATGCCATTCCCCTTAACAACCTATGCAATACAGGATTCGTCTGCAAATGACCTCTACACTGTTGTGCTTTTAAATGTTATGGTTTACTTTTTTCGTTTCTTGGAAACATTAAATGTTTTCTTTTAGTTGCTAAATGTAAAAAGGGGGCACGTGGCTAGTGGTAAATTTTTCAGGCTGCTGAGGATTTTAATTATTTTACCTTTTTTTAAAAACCGGACTGATTCAAACTTTGCTGTATGCTCCCCGTGTATTGATAAATGAAAACTTTATGGGCTAACAATTTAGCTAACCAACTAAGAATATGAATCTATCTTAACTAATTTTAGTTACCAGGCAACCACTACTCTAATGACTTTAGCGGATCTCTCTACGACTAACCAAACGAACATTCAAAGGTTCCACTTTTTATAACACAATACAGCAGAACAGATTAGCGAGGATAACAATTACCACATTTCATACCAGCTGCTCTTTCCGACGCTCCGGCCCCCTGATGAGACTATGGTCGCTTGCAGATGACGTCACAACACCGGTAGTTTAAGAACTCCCGCATGCCAGCAGCAGGGATCCTCAATCCTGGTCCCTGAGGGCCGGGGTTCTGCAGGTTTTTAGAAGTTTTCCCTGCTGAAACACACCTGATTCAGACTTGTGCAGAGTTTCAATACCATGTGATTGATGAGAAACTTGGAAAAGCTTTTTGGGATAACTTTTTAAACTGTTATTTGGTTACAATGTCATGTGCTGTCCTGTTATGCTTTATGCTGCATTATGGGAGAAGGTGGGGATGGGTCGGTAAAAATGTTTTGGTAGGTAGAGACTGAAAATAGATCCTAGTGAATGCTTTGGATTCAGGGTTTCCCCACAGAGCATTAAATTGTTGCAAGATAAAAAGCATCCCTCTCTTCTCCTGTCAGAGGGTTTAATGTTGTGGCCCATCTGTGTATATGCATAATATTTAGTAAAGGATGTGTGTTTTGAAATGTTATTGATCAGATGTATGAAATGTTTTTCATGTAACATAAATGTAGACATAATTAATTAATTTGTTGACAGATGATATAGGCTATTTTACATACCATTACATACAACATGCTATTTTATCTAACACAGGGAAGAGGCCCTGCTCCAACATTGTAACCACGAAAGATGACAATGATGAGGTTTTGGAACTCTAAATTAGCCATTTTCATGATTTTATCATTGTTAATATCATGTTAGTGCAGGTTGCACACGCTTCTTCTTTTCAAGACCGTGTCCACAGCACGGCCAGTCTCTTGAAATTTAGAGCAAAATTTCACCAAGGCACTCCAAGTAGCTCACTGGACTCATAAATGATCATAATTAAAAAGATAATAATTTCAAACTATTCAAGCCTCCTGGAAGCAGTCATGATTGTTTTAAAACAATTAATCAAAGCAGATTTAAAGGGGACATATGGGGGGGGACACTTATTTTTTGTGTTGCATAAAACAAATTTGTTTATCTAAAGTCAGCAACTCAAAACTAAAGATAAAACCCTGTAATTTTGTTTTAGGCCCCACAATATATGTGACATTCAGTGGCTGCTCAGGAATGCAGGATAAAATGGCATCATTATACAGTTATCCGTAGGCTAAAGACGAACGTCAGCTTAAGGTGATGCTGAATTCTTTGTAACTCAGAGATGGACGGTGGAAACTGTTTTGCTCTTATACTTTATAGATAACAATAAATATTATCTAACTGATCAAATTAAGAGTTACGCAGCACTTTGTACATTTTTTTATAAATATATCAAGGAAATCTGGGGGGGGGATAAAAAAATTCTGATTTCAGATTTCTCAACACAGTCAGTGAATGCACCATAATCATAGCACCGGTAACGGCAGCCGTTACAAAAAGAAGTTTGGTGAAATAGTGGTGCAGGGGCTAAGTAAAATTATTATTGAAAATATCTATATTTTTATTGAAATATTGGTCATATAAGCGACACTTCTTAATGTGAGACATAAAAAAACAACAGGGGAATGGCCCAACAGCCCAACTGTGAAGTTCAGCTTTTAAGGACCCGGAGAAATTAGCTAACATGGGTTCTCAGTGGTAGCCGCATGTGTTTCATCAGCTTGGGTCTGATGTCCACGGTCCAGCTGCAGACACGGGCAAATGTAAGTATTTTCAGAATAATTCCTTTTAAAAATGTTATCAAGTCAGTCAGGTGGTATGTCAAAGGTAAGAATTGGGACTGGGCCCGGTAAGCTCAGCATTTAACTTTGAGCTAATACTGCCCTCTACTGAAAAAAGGAGGGATCGTCTGATGTTTCAAACTGCACCTTAACAACTCTAAAAACTAGGTCAAGACATGAAGGTGGGAAACTAAATTAGAAATAATAAAGTTCTCACAAATCTCCAACTATAAAGCAGAAAGGTTAGTTTGTTTTTTAATGTTGATTCCACATGGATGACAGCCTTGCATTGATTTTTACTTTTAACTACTTTTTATTGGCTATTATGACACATAATTTTCTTGTTTATTTAACTTAACTAAATAATTAGATATATGTATGTATGTATGTGTGTGTGTGTGTTAGTGTGTGTGTGTGTGTGTATATATATATATATGTATATATATATATATATATATATATATATAAACACACAGAAGTAATAATACATAAAAATTTGATGAAAATCATGACATTGTTATTGAATTGTGGTTCAATAGAAATATTTTTAATAAACGAGCAAAAA
>JAOXYM010000016.1:2314071-2326228 GCA_028567055.1 Leptatherina wallacei | reverse complement strand
CCCTGAGTTCTCACCACCATGCCGATGGTGTTCTGTTGTCCTCCTGGACTCATCTCCAGACAGTCGTCCATCACCAGGTTCATGAAGGGGTCAAACCCTCTCAGGATGCCCTGCACGTGTCTTCCTCCGTTCAGCTTCACTGCAGGACGACATGAAAACATCCAGAATGTTCTAGAGGTTCAGAACCGTAGTTCTACCGTAACGTGTTCTACCGTAACCCGGCGTGTTCTACCGGAACCCGGCGTGTTCTACCGGAACCCGGCGTGTTCTAGTAGAAAACCCGTCAACATGCAGGACGAACAGAGTCTTTAACGATCTGAACTAACTGGCTTATTGTTGGTAATTTGGTTGCACGATTAGAAATACTTGAAATAAAATTAATTAGATGATCAATCCTCTCGATCACTGGTTCTCAAACGGAGGTACAAGAACCCCGGGCTCAGAGGGATTTAGGTAAAAATAAAACTTGTTTAGATTTATTTGTGTTTTGAAATGAAACGTTTGCCATTTTCAATAAAAATGTTATAAAACAGTTTCAGGTTGATGGTTCACAGACTGTCAGGCTTCATGGTCGACCCCTCACACATTTTAATTCACCAAATCTGGCCCTCTGCTAAAAGTTTGGACCCCCCTGAATTAGACCATCCAGGATGTTGTTCTGATCCCTTACTTTGCAAACAAGTGCATTGTGGTGGGTTTAAAAAGATCTATTTAAATCGATTCAAGTTAGATTAATTCAATATCGATTCATAAAACTAAGGATCTATTTTTTTTATGTCCAATTTTTTTTTAGCAGGTATGTCCATAATTTAGAGCAATTTTATTATCATGCTCCGTGTTTTATAAAAAAAAAAAAAAGTTACCTGAGATTAAAGAAAAGTTGTTAAACAATTAGCTGGAAATGAATCGAATCGACTATTGTTAATCTAATCGATTCAGGTAACTAGTGACGATACCCAGCCCTACAAGTGCATACTTTTATTTTGGAAGAACCCTTACAGGAACGCAACGGTGGGCTTCTCTTTCATGAATTTGTCGTCTTTACTATCGTGTTTGGAGAAAGTTTGACTTTACACACCGAACCCTGAACATTGTTGCACAGCTGCTCCTGTATGTTGGTATCGACCCGCCTCGTTGGCCCGATGTTGCTGCCATCATTAATATAAGTATTACTATTTTATATATACTTTTATTACACATCAATACATTTCATTTTAAAATATCCTGGGGGAAAGCAGTGGAACATACGACCCTTTGTTATATTTCTTCTGTATTTTGATTATTTTCCTCTATGAAATAAAAGATATTTAAAAACAAGCAGGAGACATTTATCATGTTTTTAAGTCATGTAGTCATGAATCACTGAGAACACGTTTAAAGTTTGTCCTTTTAAAATGTTTAAAGTGTTTCTTTAGGTACAAATTTTAACTAATTAGGCCCTGATGGTTCAGTCCTGTTTTGGTTTAGGGGGGTTCTTGGCTGAGAACCACTGGTCTAGATGCTTAGAGTCCAGCTGAATGTAAATAATTCAACTCTCCACCACATTGTTTAGTGTCTGATGATCAACATCTTAGGCCCAATCTCAGCCCTTCCCCTCCGTTCTGCATGTTCACGAGAGACCAAGGGGGGTCTCAATTCTCTTTTGGGCGAAGGGAAGAGCTAAGGGGAAGGTCTAAGGGAAAGAGCTAAGGGGAGGGACTAAGGATATGGGCTGAGGGGAAGAGTTAAGGGGAAGGACTAGGGATATGGGCTGAGGGGAAGAGTCAATGGGAAGGACTAAGGGGAAGGTCTAAGGGACGAGCTAAGGGGAAGGACTAAGGGAAGAGCCATGGGGAAGGACTAAAGGGAAGGGCTAAGGCTAAGGACTAAGGGAAGAGCTAAGGGGAAGGACTAAGGGAAAGACTAAGGGGGAGAATTGAGATATTGTACTTAAACTATATTTAAATTACATTAGATTAAAAATCGTGTCCAAGTAGGCATTTTCTGATGGCTTTAGTATTAAATATACATTTTTAAAACTCTTGTTTTTGTCCTGTATAATTTCCCCTGATTTTTACGCTGTTATTCAGCAATGAAAATATGGATTTTTTTTCTTTTTTTTACTTTGAACAATATTTTCAATTAACACTCGCTGTTTTTTTTACTTCTTTTCTGCAAATCACGTGTTTGTAAAACTGTAGGGTTAAAACTTTGTAACCTCTTGGTTCGACTCGTTTTTTTTTTTGTTTTTTTTAAAGAACATGTTTGTGAAATATAAATACAGTAACCTATAACAACAAAAGGACATTTAATAGACTTTGAAAAATGAAGTCAGTCAGAGTGTGATTGCTCTTGCCCCCTCTCATGAGGAAGAAGAGCTAATACGAAGCATAATGGCTGCCAAGTCAACTGTTTTTTCCTCCTTTCTCAGTGACTAAGCAGCAATCAGACTGGACAGGAGGCAAATCCAGACCCCCTCTGAGGCAATGACACACCACCTTTGATTCCTCCACTCCTCTATTCATGTGTTCTCAAAGTACACATACTCACTGTTCTGATGACAGACACTTTGATATGCTGATCTGGTGTGTTGTGCTGGTGATGTGTCATAGAGTCCAGGCCTTTTATTTCTTGCCCTCCATGACAAAATGTCTTGCCTGTCATGGTTGTTTTTAGCCCCAACCACCTTGGGGTTTGAAGGCATGGGTTTGTGTGAGCATAATGAGTAGTGTGTGTATGTGTGTGATGGGGGAATTATTGGTCAAATGATGCTTAGTGCCATGTTCAACACCCCAGCAAAGACCTTATGGTTCAGTAACTGACTCGTTTTCCCTTGTGTGTGCTTCTTTGTCATACAGAAACTGTTTGTGATCATCACATTCAGCAAGCACATAGTGGAGCAGATGGTCTCCCTCATTGGGTGAGTAAGCCTCATTTTGTGTGTTAGTGTGTGTTCCTTTGTGTGTTTGCTCTCTGAAAGTATCCCATGTACTTTGCAGTTATCACTCATCAAAGAGTTCTTGCAGAACTTGACAGTTGAGGTACCCTTTTGGTAGTCATGGGGCATTCAGGTAACTTTTGTGCTGTTGCATGAACCACCTCCTCTTCTCCTTCCTCATGTAAAGGTCACTCGCAGTCAGAAGTGGTTATGACATTAAACATTGTGATTTTAGAAGATGATGTGTAGCTTTGTCCTGCTTAAAGTGTTCCGTGCAAAAATTGAAATGGGAGTTTTGTCACATTTTGTTCCCCTTTCGGGTCCTCTTTCTGCTGACTTAGATGATTAATGACTTGGATTTTTCCACTGGATGACTGTTGGCATGAACATGTTCTATTCCCTCCACAGAACAAGACAGGCTCTTGTCTGTTACAGAAACCCGTTCTTGACATCATCACTCATGATATAAACTGTTTTTTGTTAAGTTTTGCACCTCAAAAGCTTCACAAGTCAAATCAAATTGCCGGTGAAGGGATGCTGGAGATCATCATCAGTGCACTGAAGGCTTACTTCAGATGAAGTCAAATACAGTAAGATATTCGTAGGATTAAGAAAAAAAATCGATTCAGACCTATTTTAAGAGATGCAAGACCAGTAAGAACATTTTTACAAAGGATCTTTTTGAAATAAGGGCTAGATTTAAGAGAAGTTGAAAGAGCCTCTGTGTTTGGTGTGGGTGCTGATGGGTGCCATGATGGGTGTCCTTGTAGAGATGCCAGAGGCTGCAGCTGGAAACTACCCTCGACACACCTGCTGGTGGGAGTGCCTTTTATTGCGCACACACACACACACACACACACACACACAGTCATTCATATACTCCTAAACTCTTACTCTTTTGTACACACACACACTCATGCATATTGCGCTCAGGCACTGTTGGTCTTACACATTTTGCTGTGGTGAAATCAGGCAGGGAGATTGCATCAGCTCTCTTCCTTACGATGTTATCTTTTTGTACTGTTGCTACTTCTGAAATGAGTTTTTAGAAAACCTTGGTTGAGATCAGATATTTAAATTGTTGTCGCTCCTTTCTATATATATCTTTTATCTGTGATTATTTCATATTTCAATTTACATACAGTACATCTATCCAGGTGGATAATATAGCTCAAATTATACGGTCAATAAGTTTACTCAATCTTCACAAAAGTTTTAGAGACTGCCCAGTTGTGATAGGGTATATAGAGCATATACACCTTTATATGTACCTCTACGGGCTGTGACAGAGCCATACTCTGTGATAGTCGCTGTTCATTGAGCTGTAGGCTCAGAATGACAGGTGATTGGCTCTTCGTGTTTCAGTTTGACTCACTTCTTGCTTTTTCTTCAGAGGAAGTTTCCCCCTCTACAACTTGTCAACCGTCAGCTTCCTTCCTCATAAAGGCTTTCCACCTTCACCTCTGATTCTGTGTTACTCTCACTTTCAGTCACATATCACCTTATGAATGGGTGACAGCCTCACCACCTTAACCATTTCAGTGCCGGCATACCACAGTGTTAACTGTTAAGGATTAACTGCTTGAAAACAAAACAAAAAAAAAGCAGGTGCGGTTGCATGTGCACACACATTCACCTCCCGTGTATTTACACGTGCACAGACACACACATACATGTCCACCTGTCATCTGGATGATCCGGAGGTCTGCTTCTTTTCTCAGCTCAGCCACAACGTTTCCAAAATTTTAACCTCAGATCGATTTATGTTTGGAATAAATCTGGAAATGCCACAAGAGCTTTTCAAACATGGCCTTTGTAAGAATAGCAGTGATAGCTGATTCCTTTTTATTTATCTTTTGATTCATCAACTTTACAGAAACTCTTTTTAAATCAATCTGATTTCCTGGAATTGCGTAAAAAAAAAATCCTAAAGTTGTGATTAAGTCATGTCATCAACAGATTTCTGATCATTCTTTTTTGTGATTATAATTTACCTAATGATTAATATGATGTTTGGTAATCCATCTGATTTTTTTCCCCCAGCATATGCTACTGATTTATTTTTGCTATTATGTAAGAAGCAAATTCGACTAAATGTTTTTCTAAGAAATAAAAGACACAGATTGTGTTGTTTTTGTGGCATTGTAATATTTATTCTGTGTTTGTGTGGCTCTGGGTTTAATTCCTTAGAATTAAGAAAGTCATATTGGCATTTTTGAGTGACTAACGTGACCGTTAGACTTTGGCTTGGGGGATCTCATTCCCACATGACATAATAGAATACTACACTTCAAAACTAATTTATTTTTCTCTCCTGTTTGCCCGTTAACTGTGTTAGTTGGCACAGACTCTGAAACTGACTTTAACCTGTCAGGGTGTTCCACCCTAAACAGCATTGCTGTACTGTGCTGAAGAATTATTTTCTATTTTCACATAAAATGAAAATTTACTTGAATTTGCACAATTATTTTTAGCATATTGTTTGCTTATTTTCTATTAAGATCATGTATTATTCATTTTGAGTTTCTAAATGTTTAATTTCAATTTGATTCATACTGATAACAAAACAGAGTGACATTTTTAAATGCGAGTTAATCAGAACTTGATGTTTTTTCGTGAAACTTATCAGGTGAATTCCCTAAAATTAGGTTATGATTTCACCTTTGATTTTAGAAAAATGCAAAAGCTTGAGTTTCAGTAACAATGACTTATGAGCTTTTGGGGGCAGATCTGCAACTGCTCTATTTTCTCATATATATCTGACCTTAAGGCTGATTAGATCAGAAATTAAATTACTAGATATTTTTGTCTTATTTGTCCGACTCAAATTACACAAATTTCCCTCAAATTTTATCAAGAAAAATGTATGTTTCCAACCCCGTGAAACTTGATCATTTGAAACTTGCTGTTTCTGATGAAAGCAAAGTTTTGTCTTCACAATTAGTTTTATGCATGAGCTTACTTTCAAATATGGTTGTTTCCAGGATTTTTTTTTTTTTTGTCTACATTGTTAGTTAAAAAAAAAAAACAAGAATAAACTTTTCTTTGAATTATAAACCAGAAACAACATGTTACCACATTTCAGTCTCAATGAAGAAGTTTGAGTCTGAGGCAGAAATATCATCACTTTCTTAAACTGTCAGCAGCCAATTCTATCAGCAGTCTCAAGTGTCAGCAAAATAACCAACAACAGGGTTATTTATTTTCTTTTTTAAGCCAGTTACAATTGAAGTGTTGAATATGCAAATGATCCTCTTTGGTTTTGTAAAATCTATTTTAAGTGACTCAAAATTTTCCATGATATATTTATGACTGCATTGTGTTCCTTTTGAAATCTAGACCATTAAAAAGTATAACGGAAAAACATCATACACCTTGACAACTGCTCAATCAAATGAGGTGCTCTGCCTTTTTCAGGTGTTTTAGGGATCACTGTCTGTTAAGGTAAAACAAAAAAAAACACATGTCAGACATCTTAAATTTATTACCTCTTCATGTATATTGTGGAAACAGATCCGTGTCTCTCTGGCAGACAGTTTTCAGCCCTTTTTCTTGCATGCAAAGCATTTCAAGTTAAATCTATAACCGTTGTCAGCAGCGGGAGGAAAATAATAAAGATAGTTTTACTTTGATCTGTCTCAGAGTCACAGTAAAATCCTCTTCCTATGCCTTTTGGTCTGATAACAAAAACTGATAACTGGGCCAGATGGAGCTGTGTGTCTGACTTATTAGGGGTTTTTTTTGCTTTCCATGACTAATGTAAAAATGTCAAGAACAGCCGTGCATGTGCCGTCATTGTAAGTCAGGAGAAAAATCTTGCAAACTCAGACCTACGAAGGTTTTGTTGCATATTTCCAGCATCTAAATATTTTTTTTAAAAAATTGTGATTTTCTTTTTTCTAAGTTGTTATTTTTCAAATTTTTTTTCCCTGTTAACTCAAAAACCAATATAGGGTTTCTCTCTTTTTTATTGAGTCTCATACACTAAAAAGTGGAGGGGGAAAAGGGGTTTTCTTATATATTTTTGTATTGCCAGCGTCCTGGATTTTCCCCAAACAAGCTGCTTTTCTTTTCATTGTTTTTTTTCTTTTTTAATTAACAGCGAGGAAACTTTTGAATACTGTAGTAGTGAGGTTGATAACCCTAGAAACAATTCAGAGAGTGGGTGATGCCCTGCTGCCATGCATCATATAACACAACAGCAACAGATTTATCTTTTTTGTGCCCAATCCTCCTTCTCTTCCTTTCTCTTATCTTAGCTTGGAATTTGTCATTGATGATATAAAGCAGGAAGGGCTCAAACTCACCCACTGCGAGCAGAAATGGATCAGGGAGCTTTCCTGTGTTTGTCATGCTGTCTGCGTCTGCAGGCTCCTCATTTGATCTGTCATGAGGTGCTGTGTTTTGGCTGAATTGCTTACTGTAATTTGTGCTACTTTTTCAGCAAAGGAAAAGACAGAAGTCTTCCCTAATTTTAAGAAAACTTGTTGAGGCCCATCTGATGGCTTTGGTGTTGAAGTGCCAGTGATTCATCCCCTGCAGGATTCCAGTATGTCTACATCCTTTGAGTGGTGACTATGGTGAGACTGGACTTGGAGGGGGTAAAATTATGAGAATATGAAAAAGAGATATCGGAGAGACAACAATTATTGTCTCCGACTTTAGTAGCAGCAACATAAGTTTCATCTTGTATCATCTCATCTTTTGGATTCGCACCAGTGTTTCAGATGACCCTTCTCAATAATCCATCATTTTAATTGAGTCAGCCCCTCTGCATGTCTTGTATGGAGCTTGATAAATCTTTCACAGTCATGTGTCATGGGAGGGAGCATCACTGTCAGACTCTTGGGGAGAAAGCCATTGACATGCAGAAAGGAGGAATCAAGACCTGAAAAGCTTATCCAGTTGAGCCCGGTGTGTTGGGTCCATGGGGGGGAACCCAGCACGTCTCCATGAGAATGCACCTATTTCCATGTGAGTCCATCTCCAAGGCAGGAGGCCATTATCAACACAATGGGTTTCCAGATGGCTGTTCCTGCTACACAAGGCTATCAGCATTAGGAGCTCACAGCAGGCTGGCCTCCTCAGGAGGAGGCCTGGGGAGAATCACAGGTCAGGACAGGCCAGCCGATGGTTGCATGAGCCACTCACAACCAAATTACGCAAGAATTTTCCAGATTACAATCAGCATGACAATGTAAATATGATTGTAGGGAAACTGCCACACTGAACCTTAACCTGGAATAAATTAGTTACCAGCGCTCAGTCATGTCACAGACTGTCAAATTGATACAGTTTGATCCTGTTTCTTTCAATTGACAAAAAAAAATCAGTTCAATTTAGAGTTGAATATTTGAAAAAAGAGCTCTTGTGGTAGGAAGAGCACCATGACATTCATGTAACAAGGAACACTAGAACCTATGCTATGGTGCTATTTAAGTTCATGCATGTGATTAAAAGTTTACAGATAGTTTAATCTTTTTACTTCTCATTTCCCAGTATCTTCAAGTAGACATGGGTTACTGGAGAAGTGAAATTGCTGAGTGTCATGCAAATCAAACTATTCTGGGTTATCGCAGTACTGCAATTATTTGTATGCGTGTAGACGGGTAGAACTTCTGGGGTCTGAGGGGAGAAAAGTCAGTTACAGCTTGTATCCGCTGAAATCTTAGATCATATAGAAACAACGTTTGTGTAATTTCATATTGAAAATGGGTCTGACGTGGTGATAAGAGCTGTTCCGTGCTACATCTGAGAGTCACCTAACAGAAAGGGATTTTTTTTATGTTCTCTGAGTTACCACAGAAATCTTGCACCCAATTGAGGCAATTAGTTTTCTTAAATAATCAAAGTTATTTTGTAAATGTTGATGCATCACATCTGAGCAGACTAAAGTTCTTTTACCATAACTATTTGCAAACAATATTGTTTCTATAAATAGTGCTCCGTGAGCCATGTGAGCAAAGTCTTCCTGTTAACCCAATCTGCAGGAAGGGTGTATTTTCAATCCTATTAGTCACTGGGTGTTCTGGTCACCTGAGAAGCTCCCTGACAAAGATGGCATTGATCAGTCCTTCCACTGCCTCCCATACTCACTCAAACATAGCCAGACGCCTCATATAGGACGATGGGATCAGCAGCAAACAGGGCAAGACAGTGGGAATACAGGGTGGCGTGGTGGGCAGTAACTGACTCTCTTTTTATATGGCATCATTAAGTTTAATGCGAGGCTCAGCAGGGCATCTGTTTTCTCATCTCATCCACTTTCAGTTCTGATTACCTTGGCCCTGAAGCTCTGACAGAAGCACAGAGGCAGTAACAGGTTTGACTCTGAGCCAAAAGGTCTTACTACAGCCATTTAGAATAATATTCAATCACTCAAGAAGACTGATTGTTCAGATCGTATACTGCAGGCCTGTTTCTGCAGTTAATAACACACCGAGGGACTCTGAAGGGGCACACAAAGATCTGAGCGTAATTGTAGCTTTCCCAAGTAAGCATGTGTGTGAGAGAGAAAGGCATAGAAAAACACAAAGAGAGGGAGAGGTCAGATGTGTTGCAGGCCTGGTATCATATTATGTCCTTCTCCAGCACAGTTTATGTCCCAGGACTTCCTGCTTTATTTGTTTCATATCACACTCTGTGCTACGCCACATATGCTGCTCGCTCATCGAACCATTCCTGCACAGGCTCAGGCCAAGACTAAGAAATTACAAGTGGATGGCAAACGGCTTTCATGTTGTTTTAGGAAACAGTTCCCCATTGATTCATTTTTTGAGAGTAGATCATTTATCTGGGGGGGGGGGCACATCGTGACCTCAAGCTCTTAATCATCATCATCATCCACGGGAGTGTATTGTTTAGCAAATCCCAGGAACATCGTAATGTGTGCTGTATCTTTCACCATTTGTCATGAGGATGTGTGTCTGCGTTCTGTGTGACGAGTCGTCCCAGACAGGCCCTGACTCAGAGGCCAGCTGGGCAGACGTCCTGCATCAATCACACCTCAATCAAAACAGACCAATCATCTCCGTTTTCTGCAGCAACAAGTCATAAAAAGGAAGGACAGGCTGTGAAGGGGCTTGTTTGTGATCTTTCTTACTGTAATTATGCACTGTGTTGTTCATTTGAGAAAATAGCAACCAGTTGTTGAGGCCTCAGCAAGAAAACTAGGACAACAATTTATCACTTAACATTGTAGATGTGCATATGAGGAGGCTGTTTTATTTGTGAACATTATTAGCAAGATTTATGAGGATGACATCTAGAACTAGACTGCTATTTCAAGTCACCTTTACATAACTTTTTTGTAGGTAAATGATGTACTCCGTTAACAAGATTGCATTTGTAATTTTGTTTCTGTGTTGTATCAGCACATTTATCCACACTGACAAAAACATCAGGTACTCTCACTTTGCATCTGCTCCTGTCTAACCACAACCTCTGCAACATATAAACTCAAACAGGAACCTGCAGTCAAACCTTATGTACAATTGCTTAGAAAGTAAATCAGATGACTCCATTTAGATGTTTGAGCTAGATTTTATAGAGCCTTCCAAATGGATGCTACTAATCTTGTTTCCTGTCTTAGGGTTTAATTGTTCTTGTTTGGTAAAGCACACAAAATGTACAGCAGCGAGAGTAGTTTTGAAAGCAGGGTGATATTGAGCATGTTGTGGCTTTGCCAGGTATGCAGTACTGTAACCGATGTGGTTGTTTGAGCAGTATGTAACCGTGTATATGACGTACCTTACTAGCCCAGTACAGTCTCACAGTGTACAGTATACAGAAAGAAGTCAGTACCACAGATACAGTTTTGTGCTCAGTGCTGGTGTATTGGATTAGTCACATACAGTATGTACTCTGCATTTATGGGACAGTTCTCATTTATTCCATTTTCCAGTCATTTCCACCCTGTGACCTTGTTTCTATGGTGCTATACTCCTTTCACATTTAACATCTCACAATGCCCTCATTCTGTGTTCTGGATGTTTCTGATTTTCTCTGTCAAAATATCTCATTTAGGAATAACCAAGCATAAATTTCAGTTGAAATATTGTAGGTGTATTAATTAGGTGTTTCTTTCAAACAAGGCCACCACAGATACCGTAAAGTGGCCATCCATCCAAACATAACATCGTGAATAAGCAGTGGTGCCATACATCTCCTTCATCCTTTTCTGTCCATCTGCCTCCACCTCTATTTCCAGCCTGCCTGTTGCTGCCGTTCAGTATGACTTGTCTGGATGTGTCTCTGGTCGCATCTGACTCATTGAACAACCCTTTTCACCAGCGGAAGGGTCCAGGTGTGGTTACCCAGTGACCTAGCAACTCCACACCTCCACACCCAGACCAAAAAGGGTCTGTGTGGGCATGTTGACTGAAACTTTGGGGGGGGGGGGTCATAAAAGTTGTCTTTCTGTGGCTGTCTGGGAAATGAGAGGAAAAGTAGACTTCTATCATTTTATTCCCTGCTTTTATTTTATTTTTTTTAGCATCTCCATGGGTATCCAAGAGGATACTAGTGTCCATACTTGGGTATATAATATATATATCTATTTTGTGTGTGTGTGTGTGCGTGTGCTGGCTGACACAGATGGCTGTGGAGCAGGGATGTGATAAACACCCTGGGCAGGGGGATCTCCATCCAGGAGTGGGCTCCATGTTTTAGTGGTGAAGTCATTGAGAAAACGTTTGGTTGAACTGGAGGAGGAACAGACACTCACCCACAGGCAAACACACTGACAGATATTACCTTACAACATTTGCACGTGAGCTGCAATTTTTCCTTACTATCGAGAGAAACACACTCCTCCTCCCCTAAATCCATTATTTCATTATTCCAACACTTAATCAAATCGAAGCTTTGGCAGTCTATTCAGCCATGAGTTGAGAAAAAAGAACGTTTACTCTGTGTGTTGGACAGAGATGGTGAGCAGGTCAGGGCTTCAGTACCAAGTCAGAGCACCAAATGCCACACTCTGTGTGCTCCTTGCAGTGTTGGTGCTGTTATGTTAGGTGTGAACTATGGCCCTGTGGAGCATTGAGTAACACTAGCGATTGCCTAAGCCAGTTGTGATGATGTCGTAACCAGTTGGACCTGGCCAGGGTTTGGCTGTCATGTGAGCCCTTGTTCTCTATCTTCCCCTGCCCAGGACGTCAGGGCACGTGTGTGTGTGTGTGTGTGTGTGTGTGTGTGTGTGTGTGTGTGTGTGTGTGTGTGTGTGTGTGTGTGTGTGTG